>OY987328.1:20724541-20960892 GCA_963920685.1 Polydrusus tereticollis
TTGTTTTGTACAGATTCTTTAGCATTTCTTAAGAACCGAAAAAGAAAACAGAAAAGAAAAAATAAAAGAAAAAAACAACTCCAAGTGTCTTTGCGAACAATCGGCAATAAAATAGAGTATTTCAGTTTTTAATTTTTCGTAAATAAAAGTTGGTTAGATTAATAGTCTCTGTGAATATAATAACATAAACAAAGTGATATGCCGTAAATTTAGGAGTACAGTATAAATTATGCCTCTATTAAAATATACCGCAATAACTAACTACCAAAGGATTTTTGATATTTTGAATATATTTGATGCTCATAGCATTATCACATTTCCAAAGGCTCTAAATTTTAGAAAAATGTTCTAATAGAATATGTCTATCAATATAAAGTAAAGGTATTGTTAGGTTTTTTTAAAAAATACGACCTACAACAGTCTCTGCTACAGCATGGCTGACTCTGTAGAAACTTCTGTGAAACCATAATAATTATATCAATAATCGAGTTGTCGTTATGATAATATTTTCTTCCAATATCCGACTCCACTATCCATAAAAGTTATGTTAGAAAATTCATAATTGAGCGCATTGTAATTTTTTAAAAAGAAATTCACTTCACACACAAAGATGTAGCCATTCAATCCATGAAAATAATGCAAGTCAGTATGCGTATGTTATGGCTAACTGTTTAAATGTCTATTCCTTCCACGTTTATCGGAAGAAATACTTTTTTTATACTAGTATTTTAGTTGAAAATAAGATCATAAATCATCTATACAAAACAAGCGTCCCTTATGGATTTGAACGAAAATCATAGATTCGACTATTTTCATGAAAAATAAATCTAAGTACGGAATAATGCAGGAAGATTATCTATTTTCTTGGTTTAGAAAGTGATGTAGTTAAGATTTATAACTTAGGAATAAATAAATTATTATTAATCTTTTCGACCTATTTCTCTTGCATATTTAATTTCTTTGATAGTAAGAACTAATCTTTTTATTTTACAAAGTAAAAAAAAAGCTAAAGATCGGAGTTGTCAGTCAGGTATAAGAACTGATTTAACACGATGGTTTTTGTACAAACGTTCACATACAATTGTATGCTTTTTAACCGATTGTGTTGGAAAAAATGACGATTTATAGATTAGATATTTAGACGAAGAGCTAACCTTCTCAATAAACTATTGATTATTGCCCTGCTAGCTAGACAACACTTTTTATGTTAGTCAAAAAAAAAATTTTTTTTTTTTCGGACGCTATTACAGATTTCATCGTTAACTAACAAACATTAAGACCAAAAAAATTAGCGTGCAAGATGAAATGTATAGGTTCACTTCATTTCTACATTATTTTACAACTCTCAATCGCATTAAAAACAAGATCGAATAAAAAATAACTTATGACATATGGACGAAAAATGTTTTTCGGGCTATTTAGGTTAGCAACCGCATTACGTCTGAAATACTACATTTTTCGAGCTTATAACATAATTTACTATTTTAACGTTAAAATAGGGGAAATGATGTATCAAAATGGATACTTTTTTTTTATCGGTCACGAGATTATAGTTTCTTTTAAAATGAACTCTAATATTTACAACACAAAATATCCTTTAAACCACATTAGTTTAAAACTCGTCTGTCGCTTTCCCTCTATTGTGAGTTTGTTTAAAGTATAGCGTAGTATATATTTAGATGAATTTCGCAAATGTTGAATACTTTCAAAACTGAAAAAGCCGCCCTTTGCAATAAATATCTCCGTAGAGTTAGGTACCCTGCAGATTAAGGGTATTTCAGCGGATAATCATATACAAATTCAAAGATTTTGTCTATTTTAATGGATTAACAAACAATATCTATAGGATGACTTTACTGATAAAAAAAAAAATAACAAAAATCCATAAAGTCTAGGCTCACATGAAATTCCATAAAGAGCAGCTGCATAGCCTTATCACATCAAACTATATTTTTATTTCGTTCTATTGTCAAAAGTCTGTGTTTAGGAGATTATCGTTCATTTTAAAATGAACTCTAATATATACATCACCATAAACTACCTCTTAAGCCGTCGTAAAAATACACTTTTCGATTTACCTATATATTGATTTTCTAATATTAAATATCTACAATAGTCGAAATTCGCTCGCTAATACCTATGTATGCAAGGTTTCTTCAAAAAATGACAATTTTGTTGTTTAATGGCTTGAAAAAATGGAAAAAGGAGGTTTTTGCATCCATTTATTTCCAGATGAGTGTTAAAAATACTTATAAAACTCGGTATACCGAAGATCAAACATTAATGAGAGGGTTGAGTCCTGTTTGCCAAATCCTGATTTTTAATTTGACGTTGGCAACGGTACAATTTTTTAACATTTATCATAAGAGGCGTATATTTTTGGAGCTTAGATCTACCAGTTTATCCACGTCCCATTTATTGTTAGTGCTTTAGTAATTTTACTTTCCAATTATTTTTTACCAAAACGCGTAGTTGAAACAGTGTCTATATCAGACGATATAATAAATTTTAAGGATTAATTTGCTTACAAATGCACTTTAATTTATTTAGCCTAAAGCAGCCAGACATATACTGGAACTACGAAAACCCTATTACAATTTGGTTGCCTAGAGAAAATTTTGTAAAAAACATAGCTTTCTACACAAATGCTTGCACATTATGTACCTATCATTTTAAGATACCTGGCGACATCAATGTAAGCATTGACATAATGACGCAAGATATAGATAGGTACTAGAATATTCAAGATTTCTATTAACGATACACTTCAGCATACATGCGAGATGTCATTAATGTCTACGGAAGGCAACAGACATACCAGCTATTTTTACATGGGATTCCATAGACTTGGACGCTTCTTGTTTAGAAATATTTGATGTCATCTTGAGGAGTTCCGTATTGAAGCATCAAACCTACCTGCCAAATAATTGACGAAATATGGGATATCATAAAATATGCCCCCCATCGAACTAAATGATCCTATAAACCAGCTTCACAGACCGTAATTTGTGATGCTAACACGATTAATACGCAATAGAACAAGATTAAGAAACAAAATTTAAAGTAGCTCTTTATCACACGAAAATAATTAAATAATTTACGGTTACAGAACAATAATTATTTTAAAAAGCTGTATAACTAAATATATTATGTTATTAGGAATATTCTGTCTAAAGTAACAGCTAATCTTAGTCGAAAATGAGATCGTATTATTGATTGTTGAATTCGTTAGGTATGAAATAAAATTAGAGATTTCGTCTATTTTTTCACCATTAAAAAAGAATACCTATATTTAGCTAAAAATGAAACGATTACAGTGGTAGATTAATTCACTTTACCAAGCATGTAAACTACTAATTTTGCAATAAATATCTTCTATATTTCTAGGTAGGTTTACTCGAAAATGTTGGGCTATTTTCATCAAAAATCCCGATACGAAATTGAAAAATTTGCCTATTTTTGTCGGTTTACAAAGTGATAGTGGAATATTGATTTGATCAAAGAACAATAATTATTTTAAAAATGTTGTATAATTAACTAAATGTCGGTGTTATCAGGCAGGCAAGAAGTTATTTATCTGAATCTTATTTGTACCATTAGCGTTTATATACAAATGTTAGTGGTTTTCAAAAATTGATATCTCGGAAATTATTAGGTTTAGACTTATAATACGCTTATTAAAAAATAATGACTACTTTATGCAAAATTCAAAAATATTATAAGATGTAGGATAACCCAGTAACTTAACCAAAGATTTTCGGTCTTCGTAAAGCTTTATACGTTTCTTCAGCGTACCAAACATTCACTTTTTTTAAATATTGACATCGGGTTAGGATTCTGAACATAGGATTAACATCACTCCAATAGTGAACATGTTGCGTTGTCACAGTTCCATTCGTCGAAAAGTAAACAAACCCGTTTGAGCTACGTGGGGAATAAATAAAGTTGGCTTGTTGAAAAATTTTAATATTTATTAAGGTAAAAGACTATAAATATATCGATACAACACTTTGGCATTTCTAATACTACAAACATGAATATCTAAAATGTGATATTTAAAACCATCAACTCTCTCTCCCTTCTCTAATTTTGGTACACCAATGCTGTCTTCTAAGTTTATAATATATGGCGTCCTGCAGTTTAATTCCAAAAATGTTTTAACTAAAAATTCCTCTTTAACACGTCCTTTAACGTAAATAATGTATGCGTCTATCAGATTGTTGGATATGATATTATGTAGTTCCTTGTAATCGGTATCACCATAATTATAAAGGATACCATGATGATTTCCAAATAGATATTTGACTTGTTTCTTGCAAGCCTTACTTAAGGTGTCGAATGGTTTAACTGGTTTAAAAAAGTAACTTTTCATACTATTTCCATCATAAATAGCCAATTCTTTCGCGTAAAATTCAGGTATGTTAAATCCTTGAATATCGACTACAACGAACTTCATTGTCTGAAGACTCAAATCAAGCAAGTATATTTTCATATTTTTATCGCTCTTAAGTTCGATTTCAAAAGCACACCCCCACTTTTCGATAATTTCACAGTCTTAGCACATAGATCTTATATTTTTATTTACGATCAATTCATCTTTATTCGCCAATCGTCTCAAACGAGTCTGCTTTTGAAAGTAATATAGCCTTAGTATTCAGAAAATATTAATAATATCGGAGCTTAAAACATCCTTGACACTAAAAAATCATTGTGTTTCCTAACAAAACCCATCATCTTGTCTATTTAGCTTGCTTTCCTATTGTTTAGCAGGTTAAATAAAATTATTATTTCGCTCTTTTTGTCGGTACTGAATCGTTAGGGGAATACGTTTCTAGTTCTATAAGAGAGACAGTTAAAATTTATGTAAGCAATCAAAAATCCTACACTATGAGCTATTTAGTTAAAATTTCATATTTCCTTCCTGGATCAGGCAAAATTTGTGATGTGTCGGACAAAATTTATAAAAATACGAAAAAAAAAATGCTGGATGCATTTTTAGCGTGACTTTCTATTTAATACCATCTTATTTCAAGCTATAATTCGGGTGTCAAAATGAGAATAAAATAATTTTCCCATGGTTTATGTCATCTTAAAAAAGTCAAAAGGTTATATTCTGTAGAGGGTCAGATACATTCAAATTTAAATATTTTCTCCAAGAAGAATTTTAAGATAGTATTATAGTAAATAAAAATTCTATACCTCCAATATTTCTTGGAAACATATCGTGTTCTAGCGACATAACCCAAAAGTACCTCTATTCAGAAACGCATCGTACTTTTCTTGTCAATAATTGTCTCATTGTCCCATCCATTACATTATTATAATCTTAAAGCACCTGTTACCAGCATTATCTGTTTTTTATGGTTTTCATAAAACATAGCGATTACCGATGAAAATTAAACGAAAACTTAATAAATAACTTTTTTTTTCAACTGAAATAGATTGATTTTCGATGGAAAAATGTTACTTATAACTAAAAATGAATATAAGACATATACGCAATGATATTTAGAATAAATCAATGTTTTCTAAAATTACTATGAAATATTCACAAAATCGTTTCGTTATAACCAAAGCAGCAAGGCTTGCAGATTTCGTATAGAGTTCAAACGCGATACTGAGATGATCTTTTTTTTATATTTTTGTAGAATAATGCACCACTACGTTGTAAGTACTTGAGAGAGGACTTTCTTGAAAAATCCTCAAATTTCTCTGCAATTTTGTTCCTTCTAGAGTTAAATTCACACAGAAAACCCCGTATTCTTATCTTTCAGGTTGGTATATTAAAAAGGGCTTATTAGTATGGTTTAGAAAACAAGCAATATTAATTAACGGATGTTTTTTCGTCGTATGAAGAGTTGAAAAATTTTTTTTTCCACTCCAATGGTTGCGATGCAGAGAGTCGGGTTTCATCATAATCTTTCAGGGTAGCTCAGGTTTGATTGCATGTAGAGAGTCGGGTTTCATCATAATCTTTCAGGGTAGCTCAGGTTTGATTACATGTACTAAGGTTAGTGCTCCTTACAATCGGTTTCAGGTTTGACGCGCCCCCCTCAGGTTTGTTCAGGTTTCTCAAACGTTTGAGAAACCTGAACAAACCTGAGGGGGGCGCGTCAAACCTGAAACCGATTGTAAGGAGCACTAACCTTAGTACATGTAATCAAACCTGAGCTACCCTGAAAGATTATGATGAAACCCGACTCTCTACATGCAATCAAACCTGAGCTACCCTGAAAGATTATGATGAAACCCGACTCTCTGCATCGCAACCATTGGAGTGGAAAAAAAAATTTTTCAACTCTTCATACGACGAAAAAACATCCGTTAATTAATATTGCTTGTTTTCTAAACCATACTAATAAGCCCTTTTTAATATACCAACCTGAAAGATAAGAATACGGGGTTTTCTGTGTGAATTTAACTCTAGAAGGAACAAAATTGCAGAGAAATTTGAGGATTTTTCAAGAAAGTCCTCTCTCAAGTACTTACAACGTAGTGGTGCATTATTCTACAAAAATATAAAAAAAAGATCATCTCAGTATCGCGTTTGAACTCTATACGAAATCTGCAAGCCTTGCTGCTTTGGTTATAACGAAACGATTTTGTGAATATTTCATAGTAATTTTAGAAAACATTGATTTATTCTAAATATCATTGCGTATATGTCTTATATTCATTTTTAGTTATAAGTAACATTTTTCCATCGAAAATCAATCTATTTCAGTTGAAAAAAAAAGTTATTTATTAAGTTTTCGTTTAATTTTCATCGGTAATCGCTATGTTTTATGAAAACCATAAAAAACAGATAATGCTGGTAACAGGTGCTTTAAGATTATAATAATGTAATGGATGGGACAATGAGACAATTATTGACAAGAAAAGTACGATGCGTTTCTGAATAGAGGTACTTTTGGGTTATGTCGCTAGAACACGATATGTTTCCAAGAAATATTGGAGGTATAGAATTTTTATTTACTATAATACTATCTTAAAATTCTTCTTGGAGAAAATATTTAAATTTGAATGTATCTGACCCTCTACAGAATATAACCTTTTGACTTTTTTAAGATGACATAAACCATGGGAAAATTATTTTATTCTCATTTTGACACCCGAATTATAGCTTGAAATAAGATGGTATTAAATAGAAAGTCACGCTAAAAATGCATCCAGCATTTTTTTTTTCGTATTTTTATAAATTTTGTCCGACACATCACAAATTTTGCCTGATCCAGGAAGGAAATATGAAATTTTAACTAAATAGCTCATAGTGTAGGATTTTTGATTGCTTACATAAATTTTAACTGTCTCTCTTATAGAACTAGAAACGTATTCCCCTAACGATTCAGTACCGACAAAAAGAGCGAAATAATAATTTTATTTAACCTGCTAAACAATAGGAAAGCAAGCTAAATAGACAAGATGATGGGTTTTGTTAGGAAACACAATGATTTTTTAGTGTCAAGGATGTTTTAAGCTCCGATATTATTAATATTTTCTGAATACTAAGGCTATATTACTTTCAAAAGCAGACTCGTTTGAGACGATTGGCGAATAAAGATGAATTGATCGTAAATAAAAATATAAGATCTATGTGCTAAGACTGTGAAATTATCGAAAAGTGGGGGTGTGCTTTTGAAATCGAACTTAAGAGCGATAAAAATATGAAAATATACTTGCTTGATTTGAGTCTTCAGACAATGAAGTTCGTTGTAGTCGATATTCAAGGATTTAACATACCTGAATTTTACGCGAAAGAATTGGCTATTTATGATGGAAATAGTATGAAAAGTTACTTTTTTAAACCAGTTAAACCATTCGACACCTTAAGTAAGGCTTGCAAGAAACAAGTCAAATATCTATTTGGAAATCATCATGGTATCCTTTATAATTATGGTGATACCGATTACAAGGAACTACATAATATCATATCCAACAATCTGATAGACGCATACATTATTTACGTTAAAGGACGTGTTAAAGAGGAATTTTTAGTTAAAACATTTTTGGAATTAAACTGCAGGACGCCATATATTATAAACTTAGAAGACAGCATTGGTGTACCAAAATTAGAGAAGGGAGAGAGAGTTGATGGTTTTAAATATCACATTTTAGATATTCATGTTTGTAGTATTAGAAATGCCAAAGTGTTGTATCGATATATTTATAGTCTTTTACCTTAATAAATATTAAAATTTTTCAACAAGCCAACTTTATTTATTCCCCACGTAGCTCAAACGGGTTTGTTTACTTTTCGACGAATGGAACTGTGACAACGCAACATGTTCACTATTGGAGTGATGTTAATCCTATGTTCAGAATCCTAACCCGATGTCAATATTTAAAAAAAGTGAATGTTTGGTACGCTGAAGAAACGTATAAAGCTTTACGAAGACCGAAAATCTTTGGTTAAGTTACTGGGTTATCCTACATCTTATAATATTTTTGAATTTTGCATAAAGTAGTCATTATTTTTTAATAAGCGTATTATAAGTCTAAACCTAATAATTTCCGAGATATCAATTTTTGAAAACCACTAACATTTGTATATAAACGCTAATGGTACAAATAAGATTCAGATAAATAACTTCTTGCCTGCCTGATAACACCGACATTTAGTTAATTATACAACATTTTTAAAATAATTATTGTTCTTTGATCAAATCAATATTCCACTATCACTTTGTAAACCGACAAAAATAGGCAAATTTTTCAATTTCGTATCGGGATTTTTGATGAAAATAGCCCAACATTTTCGAGTAAACCTACCTAGAAATATAGAAGATATTTATTGCAAAATTAGTAGTTTACATGCTTGGTAAAGTGAATTAATCTACCACTGTAATCGTTTCATTTTTAGCTAAATATAGGTATTCTTTTTTAATCGTGAAAAAATAGACGAAATCTCTAATTTTATTTCATACCTAACGAATTCAACAATCAATAATACGATCTCATTTTCGACTAAGATTAGCTGTTACTTTAGACAGAATATTCCTAATAACATAATATATTTAGTTATACAGCTTTTTAAAATAATTATTGTTCTGTAACCGTAAATTATTTAATTATTTTCGTGTGATAAAGAGCTACTTTAAATTTTGTTTCTTAATCTTGTTCTATTGCGTATTAATCGTGTTAGCATCACAAATTACGGTCTGTGAAGCTGGTTTATAGGATCATTTAGTTCGATGGGGGGCATATTTTATGATATCCCATATTTCGTCAATTATTTGGCAGGTAGGTTTGATGCTTCAATACGGAACTCCTCAAGATGACATCAAATATTTCTAAACAAGAAGCGTCCAAGTCTATGGAATCCCATGTAAAAATAGCTGGTATGTCTGTTGCCTTCCGTAGACATTAATGACATCTCGCATGTATGCTGAAGTGTATCGTTAATAGAAATCTTGAATATTCTAGTACCTATCTATATCTTGCGTCATTATGTCAATGCTTACATTGATGTCGCCAGGTATCTTAAAATGATAGGTACATAATGTGCAAGCATTTGTGTAGAAAGCTATGTTTTTTACAAAATTTTCTCTAGGCAACCAAATTGTAATAGGGTTTTCGTAGTTCCAGTATATGTCTGGCTGCTTTAGGCTAAATAAATTAAAGTGCATTTGTAAGCAAATTAATCCTTAAAATTTATTATATCGTCTGATATAGACACTGTTTCAACTACGCGTTTTGGTAAAAAATAATTGGAAAGTAAAATTACTAAAGCACTAACAATAAATGGGACGTGGATAAACTGGTAGATCTAAGCTCCAAAAATATACGCCTCTTATGATAAATGTTAAAAAATTGTACCGTTGCCAACGTCAAATTAAAAATCAGGATTTGGCAAACAGGACTCAACCCTCTCATTAATGTTTGATCTTCGGTATACCGAGTTTTATAAGTATTTTTAACACTCATCTGGAAATAAATGGATGCAAAAACCTCCTTTTTCCATTTTTTCAAGCCATTAAACAACAAAATTGTCATTTTTTGAAGAAACCTTGCATACATAGGTATTAGCGAGCGAATTTCGACTATTGTAGATATTTAATATTAGAAAATCAATATATAGGTAAATCGAAAAGTGTATTTTTACGACGGCTTAAGAGGTAGTTTATGGTGATGTATATATTAGAGTTCATTTTAAAATGAACGATAATCTCCTAAACACAGACTTTTGACAATAGAACGAAATAAAAATATAGTTTGATGTGATAAGGCTATGCAGCTGCTCTTTATGGAATTTCATGTGAGCCTAGACTTTATGGATTTTTGTTATTTTTTTTTTTATCAGTAAAGTCATCCTATAGATATTGTTTGTTAATCCATTAAAATAGACAAAATCTTTGAATTTGTATATGATTATCCGCTGAAATACCCTTAATCTGCAGGGTACCTAACTCTACGGAGATATTTATTGCAAAGGGCGGCTTTTTCAGTTTTGAAAGTATTCAACATTTGCGAAATTCATCTAAATATATACTACGCTATACTTTAAACAAACTCACAATAGAGGGAAAGCGACAGACGAGTTTTAAACTAATGTGGTTTAAAGGATATTTTGTGTTGTAAATATTAGAGTTCATTTTAAAAGAAACTATAATCTCGTGACCGATAAAAAAAAAGTATCCATTTTGATACATCATTTCCCCTATTTTAACGTTAAAATAGTAAATTATGTTATAAGCTCGAAAAATGTAGTATTTCAGACGTAATGCGGTTGCTAACCTAAATAGCCCGAAAAACATTTTTCGTCCATATGTCATAAGTTATTTTTTATTCGATCTTGTTTTTAATGCGATTGAGAGTTGTAAAATAATGTAGAAATGAAGTGAACCTATACATTTCATCTTGCACGCTAATTTTTTTGGTCTTAATGTTTGTTAGTTAACGATGAAATCTGTAATAGCGTCCGAAAAAAAAAAAATTTTTTTTTTGACTAACATAAAAAGTGTTGTCTAGCTAGCAGGGCAATAATCAATAGTTTATTGAGAAGGTTAGCTCTTCGTCTAAATATCTAATCTATAAATCGTCATTTTTTCCAACACAATCGGTTAAAAAGCATACAATTGTATGTGAACGTTTGTACAAAAACCATCGTGTTAAATCAGTTCTTATACCTGACTGACAACTCCGATCTTTAGCTTTTTTTTTACTTTGTAAAATAAAAAGATTAGTTCTTACTATCAAAGAAATTAAATATGCAAGAGAAATAGGTCGAAAAGATTAATAATAATTTATTTATTCCTAAGTTATAAATCTTAACTACATCACTTTCTAAACCAAGAAAATAGATAATCTTCCTGCATTATTCCGTACTTAGATTTATTTTTCATGAAAATAGTCGAATCTATGATTTTCGTTCAAATCCATAAGGGACGCTTGTTTTGTATAGATGATTTATGATCTTATTTTCAACTAAAATACTAGTATAAAAAAAGTATTTCTTCCGATAAACGTGGAAGGAATAGACATTTAAACAGTTAGCCATAACATACGCATACTGACTTGCATTATTTTCATGGATTGAATGGCTACATCTTTGTGTGTGAAGTGAATTTCTTTTTAAAAAATTACAATGCGCTCAATTATGAATTTTCTAACATAACTTTTATGGATAGTGGAGTCGGATATTGGAAGAAAATATTATCATAACGACAACTCGATTATTGATATAATTATTATGGTTTCACAGAAGTTTCTACAGAGTCAGCCATGCTGTAGCAGAGACTGTTGTAGGTCGTATTTTTTAAAAAAACCTAACAATACCTTTACTTTATATTGATAGACATATTCTATTAGAACATTTTTCTAAAATTTAGAGCCTTTGGAAATGTGATAATGCTATGAGCATCAAATATATTCAAAATATCAAAAATCCTTTGGTAGTTAGTTATTGCGGTATATTTTAATAGAGGCATAATTTATACTGTACTCCTAAATTTACGGCATATCACTTTGTTTATGTTATTATATTCACAGAGACTATTAATCTAACCAACTTTTATTTACGAAAAATTAAAAACTGAAATACTCTATTTTATTGCCGATTGTTCGCAAAGACACTTGGAGTTGTTTTTTTCTTTTATTTTTTCTTTTCTGTTTTCTTTTTCGGTTCTTAAGAAATGCTAAAGAATCTGTACAAAACAAGTCACGAATTAACTAAATAGCCACCATTTCACTAAATACTTAACACTCAGTATACAATTTTCAGAAATGTCATGATTAAGAACGGTTCTAGTCATTTTATACAAGATTTCACATGATTTAACAAATTTAAAACATTTTTTTTAATTTTTACTAAATTCTAAACACTCAGTATACACTTTTAAGAAAATAGGACGATTTGCGACTGTTTTAGTCATTTTTTACAAGATTTCACATGATTTAACAAATTTAAAACATTTTTTTTAATTTTTACTAAATTCTAAACACTCAGTATATCATTTTCAGAAAATAGGACGATTTGCGACTGTTTTAGTCATTTTTTACAAAGTTTCACAGGGCTTAATAACGTTAAAACATTTTTTTTTAATTTTTTACTAAATTCTAAACACTCAGTATACAATTTTCAGAAATGCCATGATTAAGAACGGTTCTAGTCATTTTATACAAGATTTCACATGATTTAACAAATTTAAAACATTTTTTTTAATTTTTACTAAATTCTAAACACTCAGTATACACTTTTAAGAAAATAGGACGATTTGCGACTGTTTTAGTCATTTTTTACAAAGTTTCACAGGGCTTAATAACGTTAAAACATTTTTTTTAATTTTTTACTAAATTCTAAACACTCAGTATACAATTTTCAGAAATGACATGATTAAGAACGGTTCTAGTCATTTTATACAAGATTTCACATGATTTAACAAATTTAAAACATTTTTTTTAATTTTTACTAAATTCTAAACACTCAGTATATCATTTTCAGAAAATAATACAATTCTGTACAGTTTTAGTCATTTTTACAAAGTTTCACAGGGCTTAATAACGTTAAAACATTTTTTTAATTTTTTACTAAATTCTAAACACTCAGTATACAAGTTTCAGAAATGACAGGATTTAGAACAGTTTTTACAGATATTTACAAAGTCTTAATAACATTAAAATATTTTTTTTTCTAATTATAATTGCTATTTTCATCTTTTTTATTCCTTAATTATCTAACATAATGTATACAATTTCAAGATATAGTAGATTTTTAATCCATGTACAAAATTCAAGAATCTAAAATACAATTAAATGTAGGTTTTTTTTAATTGGCATCTCAGGCAAATTATTTCCCCCAAAATTATCTAAAAAAGATATACCAAAAACATTCTAAAGCGGTTTTTTACCTCTATAAGCATGCAGGCCGATCCGACCCTTGTCGGTTTTATTACCCGCATAAATTAACACAGTAGAGAGATATTGACAGAGCCGCCTCACGAAAGCACCCGGGTTAGCTCATAAACAGCACCACCGAACCACCCGGGTTAGATCATAAAACGCACCACCGAACCACTTGGGTTAGATCATAAAACGCACCACCAGCACCACTGGTCTCGTAAAACAGCACCACCAGCACCACTGGTCTCGTAAAACAGCACCACCAGCACCACTGGTCTCGTAAAACAGCACCACCGAACCACCCGGGTTAGGTCATAAAACGCACCACCGAACCGCCCGGGTTAGATCATAAAACAGCACCACCAGCACCACTGATCTCGTAAAACAGCACCACCAGCATCACTGGTCTCGTAAAACAGCACCACCGAACCACCCGGGTTAGGTCATAAAACGCACCACCGAACCATCCGGGTTAGGTCATAAAACGCACCACCGAACTACCCGGGTTAGATCATAAAACGCACCACCGCACCACTTGGGTTAGATCGTAAAACGCACCACCGCACCACCTGGGTTAGTTGCACCACCAGCACCACCAGCACCACCTGAGCCAGAACTGTCCGTTTCTAGCTACTCACAAGGATTGGTATTTTTGGCAACAGGAAGAACATTAGCAATCTTCCACTTGCTAGGAAACTTGCCAGAAATAATACATGAGTTGATTATAAAGGTTATATGATGACTCAAGTGTGGTACTAACAGAGATATGATTTTCCGATCTAACCCATCAGCGCCTCTAGCATCAGAACGCAGTTGTCGAATGATTCTTTCCACCTTGTCAATATTAACCTCCATAAATTTAAAATTAGCATTATTTTCATTAAAAGTAAAGTTTTCGTAGTGATTTAAATATGAGTTATTGTTACTTTGTACACAAGATGGAGGAATACTATCTCGAAAATAATTATTAAAATCGTTCGGTGTACCCACATCGTTAGGGTTATATTCAGAAGTAGAATTAACATTTAACCACCTTAAGGTACGCCAAAAACCCCTAGGATCAACTCTAAATTAATGATTCAAATAAGCCTTTTTTTCGTTTCGAATTGACATAGTGACGAAATTCCTAAGTTGCTTATAATCATTCCACGATTCTTCACTCTTTAGCTTTTTATACCTGGAATGGGATTTATTTCTTAAACGCATCATATATTTGATATTCGGTGTAATCCATGGTGCAGGAGGCTTAGTCAGGCGAGAAGTTTTATAAGGGGCGTGTCTATCAAAAAGATCATTAACTGCGCTGGTAAAAAAATCAACCATATCATCAACATCAGTTAATGAGTATAGTTGGTTCCAATTAAAAGTATACATATCATTTAGGAACAGATTATGATCAAAATTGGAGTAATCACGGTAAGTCTTAAATTTTAAGGGCGTGGGCGATTTCTTACAGGCAATTTTACATGTAATCAAGCAGTGGTCCGAAATATCATCCATTCCAACTACCTCTGGCTCCCTTACAAAATCCAAGGACGAAGTAACAATGATATCTAGCAGTGTCATACTGTTGTTAGTTATACGAGTCGGTTGCGTGATAATTTGATGTAGGCCATACTTTTTAAGAAAATTTTTTAAGGTAGAAAATGCATTGTGATTTGACAGACAGTCGACATTGAAGTCGCCACCAAACAGAACAAAGTCGTAAGTAGGAAGAAAAGAAATTAACGTGTTTTCAAGTATGCCTAGAGAATTAATTAGATTTTCATGTGGAGGGCGATAAATCGATCCAAGGCAGATATTCTTGCCACCTATTCTTAAACCAATCCAAACTTGTTCAATATGATCTCCATGAGCCGCCACCTCCAAGATTTTAAATTTTAAATTATTTTTAACATAGAATCCTACACCACCCCCTCTATGAACACGGTCTTTTCTTATAAATTTATAACCAGTAATTTCAAGCGCTTCCGAAGTAATTCCCATATTAAGCCATGTTTCCGACAAACCAACAATATCCAGCTGCTCAGAGGTAATATATTCCGCAAATTCGTTAAAACTGGGACACAGTGATCGCACATTAAAATGTGAAAAACTAACATACTTATCAACACTATTTTGCATTACAACAGAGCACAACATGCGTTGCTCCACAATGCAATATAAAGAAAGAAGGAAATTTAAAAAAGAAATTGCGGTAGAAAACAAAAATTACTAACAAAAAGATGCGGCCTATCTTATCTGATCCTACTAAAGATAAACTAAAGTATCAACAATCCCAATCATCTGATAATTATACATCATAGTAAGCATTTTGTTTTAAGTATACAAGTGACCTCACGTACCCACATACCTATATGATACTCATATACCCCTAAATAAAAAAGAAAAATAATTAAAGGGAAAAAAAAAATAATTATAATTCTGTTACCAATTTATACACAAATAAGTAAAATCAAAGTAATTAATTAATGGTAAATATCAAGAGTAAAAATATTAGGTAACAATTTATACTCTGTAATATATGTATAGTAAGTATCCCATATAAATAATAAATTCATTACCAATAATAGGTTTATCAGATAGCAACTAACAAAACAGTTAAGAATTTAGAACATTTTATTCAGATAAGTAAGTTGAAAAATATGCAGTCAATGATAAATAAATAAATAACAACATTTTGTTAATCATGTATCATTTAACATGTTTAAGTATACATCCAACATACATTGCCAAGCAATGTGAGTGTTCATATCTTGAACCAAATAAGAATAAAAAATGCAAAAAAAAAAAGTAATAGTTTTTAATGTATGTAGGTTAATATAGAACTACCTGCTAAATTAAGTCGTATGCGGATTAACGTTATTATTATTTTTCACTGTAATTCATTATTGGCAACTTTTTATTTTTATTAGAGTCCCAAACGAAAATCTTTCCACCGGACGACCAGACCTTATTATTACCGTATTTTTGTTTAGCTTGCTCCAGAATTTTATATCGCTTGGGAGTCAGATCTTCAAACAAGGCAAACGGTGTGCCTTTTAAAACCTTTCTGGCGCTAATCACCTCACTTTTTTTCCAATTGCATAGAAAATTCACAATGGTTGTACGCGGTTTGTCATCTATAGAAGTCGAGCCGACCCGGAAACAATAATCAATTTCATTCTGAGTGCAAATAATATTTAAATGGTCATGAATGAAGCGAGTAACAGATTCAATGAGGCTTTCATCAACACTCTCAGGCAGACCACAGATACGCACACAATTTTTTTTTTGGTTTTGAGCTATGCTGTCCATATTTTCCTCCAGCTCGACAAGCATTATGTATAATTTGTATTTCCGCATGCATTACAGTAATATTACACGCTTTAAGAAGATTTTTTTTGTTTCAAGTAACATTCAGAATTTGATAAACAAATCAGTTTGCTATTTAGTTGAAAAATTTTAATAAAGATATTTCCATATTCCGACTCTGTACATACATTTTACTGTCTTTCTTCCTCGCCTTTGATGTATCGCATTTAATATAAATGAAAAAAGGTAAAAAATGAAACAAAGAGGAAAATCCATTTGGAATATCAGAGTATCCAATCTCTTTTAATCTGTATCAAGTAATTCTCCGAGGTCCACTTTCAGAAAAATGAAGGCATTCCCGAATAAATGAAATGTTTTCCTTCGGGAGACCTGTTTACATTATTTAGTGGGACATTGCCACAAACTGAGAATTGTTATTGAGACATTTGTAAAAATTAACTAAACATGAAAAGAACTTTTTGTCTTCTGCTGGAAATTAGAATATTTTATACTGCGGCGTTTTTAAAGAATAACTGCAGATTTTTTAACATAATATTTCAATCTCGTACCAACAAAACTAAATTTGCCTGGTTAACGTTATTATATATTTACGGTAATGTTATATAAAAAGTGATCTTTTAGAAGTTTTAAAGGCATTCTGTATAAAAAAAGTATATGTTTGTGATGCATTGAAGACCTTGGTATTTTATCGGATTTTCTTCAGTGGTGGCTGGCATTATCCATGACTATAACAGACCCAGGAATAATCTAGCATTTGTTGGAAGTATTGTCACGAGGGGCACCGGGGGCTTGATTAAAAGATAATCATCATAATTATTGCAGCTTTTTATTGACGATAAAATTATTTAAAAACAATTAAACTAACGGATTAACCCAGTCCTACCTTATAGTTCCCTTGCCGTCACGGGTGAAGTGTCTCGAGGCGTCGGTCGGTTAAATTTGGTGGTTACTTCGCTGGCTGCTCTCAGGCCGCTGCATCCCACTCCCGCCCTGCCATGGGCTCTCTCTGATCTTGCAGAGACGGTGCCGTGCGTGTAGCAAAAAAGTACCTCGTGACAGTATTCTTCAAAGACATCAGCGTTTATGTCTTCATGATGGTCTCCACTCCGATTTGATTTAAATGCTAGTAAGCCGCCATCGATAAATCCATTTTTGCTACCAATGTGAGTAATTTTAATCTTTTTCCGAGGGTGCTTTTATTCCAGTGGATCATCCTTCCATGAAACCTTGCCTCGCGCTTTGTATATGTTTATCCTGCCATATTTTACCAATGGTATAACCTTCATTTAACCAAGTTTCGTCCTAATAATAGATATTCCTATTACTGTCTATCTGCCCTCAAATATCGTCGTCGCCAGCAAATGATTTCATCTTCCTCTATTAAAAGTGATTTTCTGTTTTGAATTTTTTCATAACAAAAATTAATTTCCTTCAAAGTTTTCCATAGTGTCTTCTTACCCATGGGTGGAATGAAATCATCCATTTTCATTTCAGACATTATTTTGTCCAAGGTAGGTATTTCTTTTTTTTAGGTAAAACGAGTGTATGATTCTTCTGATGGCAGTCTTTTCATCCTCATTCATTACAGTTTCTTTTCTTCCTGTACTTCTCTTTGGTGACCGGGGGGCCGCGTTTATCCTTGTGCACAAGTCGGTATATTGTTGACTGTCCGACTCCAGTTATATTCGCAGACATTTCAACTATTTTTGCAACTCCGAATGTTATATGAAATAATAATTGGACTACGCGTATGGAATACGGCGAGAACCACTGGGTTTTATACCTCAATAATTATGTATTACTCTCTCGCATTAAGAAATAGACTATAGTTGACTATTTGAATTAAGAATGGTGTGTCTGATGCACTCCCAAAAGTAGAAGAACGAAGCTAATGGCCGAGCAATCTAAAAATGTCCCCGATATGCACCTTGAAAATACCTTTCGCGGAAGCTTTACTCATGCGCAGTACGTCGGATTTCTACGATGTTTTGAATTTTCCCTAAAATTGACGTTAACTTGTCCAGAGCCGGTTGTTCCTTTTTCTTTATTTACACAGTATTTGGCGTGTGTATTGTGAGATATGTGGGCGTTATTTTTAGTTCTTTATTGTGTTTGGTGAAGCTTTCGGTTCGGTTACTAGATTAGACTTTTATAGTTTAGTTTTATTTAGGTTATAGTGCAATGCCTTTTAGTGTAAGTTCGTAATGAAAAACCAGTGTATGGTATTAATTGCTTTGCATAAATTGTTAGCTAACGACCAAAATTCAGTTCTTCAGGTAAGTTTCTAGCTACTTAAAATAATCTACTGTAAACATTCAAAGCATCTGTTCTGAAATGTGAATGTTTTAATAACTTTTGTGCATCTTTCTTCGTATGTTGTATAGAAAATGGTAGAGAAGAAAACCAGGTGACAACTGGCATCTTATACGGTGTTAACAACAACCATTATTACAACTATGCCGGGAACTTAACTTTAATTCGAAATTTCGATTTTCACATCTACTTCAAAATAGTCCTGAGAAAGTTCGAGAAAATTAATGCGTTGCATCTTTTTATATTTTATATAATACCAAGATTGACTATATTTGTTTTTTTTTACGAATCAATACCTATTCAAACAAATAAAGTTAAATAAAAGCCGGACCTGACCTGCGCAGCCGCAAAACTTCCGCAAAAGCCGCATACTGGAGTATTTGTGTAACACGGTATTAGCAATATATTGGCTATATATAGCTCGACATATTTACCTGTAGCTACCAGAAGAAAGCAAGCAAAAACCTTCATAGAATTAAGGTGTTGACACATACCGTTACTTAATTATACCTAATTTAACATTTTTTGCTAGCAACGAAACAGTGGATTTAAATATATTCATTAAAAATAAATAATAATTTATTTAAGACACTAAGAGTATTTTACTATAATTTTAGCATTGTTCAAGATTTCTTCTTATTCTATTAAAGAATGGCATGGAAATATGGCAACATATTGTACAATCATCGGAAACACGTGTTAGTTGTTTCCACATTCTTCTACTTTTTTAAAAAAAAAATTTAGTTTTCGTTTTTTGTTTCTGATAAATAATATTAATATTTAAAGAGCTAGTGGGAATATTCTAGATGTTTATAAAGTCCAGCTAGTGGACAATAGTGTCAACAAAGCTAAAATGTTTCAATGTAAAGAACAAAAAGTATTATTATTACCAGTATGGCTTCTTCTTGTACTCGCTACAGAAATAAGGTAATACTTATTAGGTATTCGGGATCTGGAACCGCTCTCGCGATTAAATTAGCCGCCAATAGTGGAACAAGCTCCTTTGCGTTTTCACAAACTCTTGCAAAAGAGAAAAAGCGTTCGAAATGCTGCACATGTGCTAATAGAAGAGGTAAGGCTTTGGAAAAAATTTTCAATTGCCACCCAACAACTATAACATTGCATTGAGAAACTTGAAGAGATCTAGCTGGCTGCTTTTAAAAAATAATAAGGGGCGGCCTTCTCGTTTACAAAGAGAATGTTAACTTTTGGCGATCCTGTTTCCTCGCTTCGTTCTTCTTATAGCTTATGCTCTGTATACACAAGCATGGTTTAAAGCTCCCCTTGCAGCAGAAGCTTCTGATGGAGATATTCGACTTTGGCGAAATATCAAGGCATATGAATCCCTTTATCCTGAAATTGAAGTAGCAGCAAGAAACGTCCTATACCATCACTTGTGGTAGCTCTCAGATTAGCTTGTAGGGCTTGCATGGTTTTCTAACAGACTGACACGTGCCGAAAGATTCAAGTTGTTTTGGGCATGACTGTTGAAGCTGGATGCCACATAGTACGCGGTCATCCTACAATTTCAAGGGTTGACGCAAGCTTGGGAGACTTCGTATCTAACAGAAGTCCAATGTTGCGGTCGATATTAAATAACAATGATCCTTTTCTAAGATATCCACCTGTAACGTGGACTAATGATCGGGATTACAGTCAAGGCAGAGATTGGGTTAAAACACTGCGGTTCGTAAACGATACTGCCGAAAGAGGTAGTAAATTGGTTAAGGAATACCTACAATAAAATATTCACCACTGACGAGGATGAAAAGTATTGTTTGTTACACGTATTAGAGGCTAATCGAAAAATGGTGCCTACTCAGACAATCAAAAAATGTTTGGTCAACGTAGTCTCGGAGTAGTTAAGACATTACCAACTTTCTCTCCTTTGATTGTTCGTATAAATAGTTAATTATGATTGCTAAATAAGTTGTATTGTATATAATGTTCATAGCAGATACTTGTCCATCGTT
This sequence comes from Polydrusus tereticollis, assembly GCA_963920685.1. NCBI lineage: Eukaryota > Metazoa > Arthropoda > Insecta > Coleoptera > Curculionidae > Polydrusus > Polydrusus tereticollis. The sequence continues at coordinate 20,745,481 of OY987328.1, forward strand.
AGCAGTGACACTTAATGACACGTTTTGCGATAAACAAACCTGTACTTCAATTTACTTGAAAACTCGATTGACAAAATAAATGGATCACAATAATCTTTTTTCAGTCTATTTTCTCCCCAATCGACTCAATAAGAGAATTCATTCTCTGCCTCATTGAGATAAAATTACGAACAACAGTCTGCAAGAAAAGTTCAGATTTCGCACTGACGTCGTATAACTGACAAAATTTTTAACACGACCGTCAGACTTGCATTTTTAATGAGCTCCTTTGCAGCTTCATATGTCGCACCCGTTACAGAACAGTGTCGTAATAGATATTTTTGGAAAGTGGAATATTACCGCATTATTACTGTTCTCCTTAAGATCTACCGACCTGTTTAAAGTGGCATACTCCTAACTAGCACAGTGCGCAGAACACGAAGAGTGTCAAGTTAGTTTGCGATTGACAGTCAGATAGTGATTACGCAGCCGCGAAAACGTCCCAACACAAAATGTATTGCTGTTCCTGACCGAGGTAAGTATCATAGACAATAGTCAGTCATAACCACACATTGTGACCTCTTTCATCTTCTTCTGGATCTCTCTCTTTCAAGTCAGGCATTTGGCTTTAACTTCTATTAGTTATTGAAACCTTTGTTAGCCACACTTTAAATATGGAAATGGATTTGAGCGAGCCCTGGATCATTTAAAGGGGGGTATGAACGTCTTTTCAGGATTATTTATCTCTCGGCTCAAAAAGGCTGGGTTTGTCAAGGCTTCCATAGTTAGTGCCTCTCCATTATAACTGGAGGCAGCCAATTCTTAGGGAACTTTTATATTAGGGAACTTGTAGTTGGAATCCGGTGGTGATTGCACATGTGAAATTGTAATTAGTGGGTTGGCGGATACGTCCGTTATTATTTTGTCATAAAATTCCATTAGTGTCGGTATTTCGATGTATCTGTGTAGTACTCGATTTATAGATGATCTCAGAGCGTCTGCAATTATTTTTAATGCTCTATTTTGTAGCACAGGAACTTGTTATGCGCCGTTCTGCTTATGGTGCACCATGTTGGCACTCTATAAGCCAGGACCGGCCAGACGAAAGCTTTATATAAATTAACTTTAGTTCTCCTACCTTTCTTGCTCCTTGTATTCAACATGCAGTATACAGAATGAAGCTGATTGGCTGCTTTTTATAATCTCATGTCTTTCTCAAATTTAGTCTCTCATCAAAAACAAGTTGCAAGTTACAAGCGAGAGAAGACCCTTGTAGAACTCCCTCCCTGATGTGTTTAGTGTCAAATCCCTTTCTTAAGTGCTAGGATAATTTTCAATATTGGATAGTAACCCATTATAAGTCACATTTTACTCTACGACTGTCAATAGAATGTGGACTCTTGGCTATTCTTTTGAATTCCAGTAACGTAATTTAGCTGGCGACATTTTTCCATGTTGATTGACGTTTACAAAACATTTGTTATCATAAAGTGACTTATCATCTATCGTAGTTGTTGCGGACAACGCAAATATAAAATATGAAGTTAACTTCTTTTAAAAGCAATAGAAAGCGTAACAAATGCATCAAATTTTTAACTCGAGATAACGAAGGCAGGGGTTTTATGGGTTTCTAGGAACCACTAGAATAAGCAACTCGCATAGCCGGGATGATGCGGGGACAGAAGAGAAAACATACTTGGTCCCTTAGGACAACCGGGTCTTTGAGAGTCGACGAACGGGGTCGAGGAGAGAAAGAGAAGTCCACGACGATAAAATAATCGCGTCCGGCTTCTAATTGTTTGTAGAATATAAAAAAAGGGACTCTTCATTAATACATTTTTTGCTCGAAGGAAAATTTGTGTTGTGTAACCAAGTAATTATCCAGTGAGGCTCATATCTCTGCTTCAAAGGTTATTCCAAGTTGCTGTTTAGTGCCCAACAACAAAAATCCATACAGTACAGCAAGTATAAAGGCCTTACATTAATTTGTGTGTGACTGAACCTGCTGAAACAGCTAGTTTATTTTTATGCCTCTACAAACAGGTGTAAATATTATCAAAATTAATCTCTGAACTACACTCAGTTCCAAAAAAAGTGACGCACCTAATTTTTGTTGAAACTTTGAAGCTTTGCCATTTCTGAACGAATGGACCGATTTTTATTATCTTTCCATTTTTTGGTAGGTAACTCCGTTACCTTTAAGAAAAAAATAAACTGGTAGACATTTTTTTGAAGCCCCCTGGATGATAGTGGTGAAACTCAAGCCATGTTATTTTCTTAATTTTTGACTCACCCGGCGCGTTAATCAAATAAATGTATAGAAAGCGCTTACACTCTATATGAAAGTCGCTTCTTTTACCAGCATTTTGATTTTTTGTTCATTAATTTATCTCTAAAATTGTCCGAATTACAGCTTTTTTGCTGAAACCTTACGTTTATCCCACAAACGTAATTTATTGTAGGGCCACATTGCCTTTAAAAAAACAATTGCTCTTGTCATGGCAATTACTCCATATTTGACCCTTTGTCGTTGTGTCATTAAAAAAGTCAATGTCATAATAAAAGTTTTAGTGGCTAAAATTACATAAGATGCCTCAAATAAGTTCAGAACAAGTAGCAGCATTAGTTACTTTAGTTAACGATGGACGTAGTAAACGTTACGCCGCTCGTGCAGTGGGTGTTCATGAAGCAACTGCTCGTAGAGCAATCCACAAGTACTAGTCGCCCTCGAAAAACTTCTCCAAGAGATGGTAGCTTCTTGAGATTGAGAATATTACGTGATCGATCAAATACTGCGGTAAATGTTCAGCAAGATCTTCGTCAAATTCGGGGTGTTACGATAAGTAAGCAAACGGCATGTCGACGTCTAAACGAAGTTAATTTGAAAGCTAGGAGACCTGCAAAAGGTCCCAAATTATTGCCACAACATCGTGCTGCTAGAAGAAGCTTCGTTGAAAATTATGGACAATGGAATATTCGTGAATGGTCGAATGTCTTGTTTACGGATGAATCACGGTTTTGCCTTAACATGGTGGATGGAAGGAAAAGAGTATGGAGAAGGACAGGTGAAAGGTTTAATCAGAATTTAATAACATAATGTGAAAGATATAATGGTGGTTCGGATATGGTGTGGGGAGGGATTTCAATGAATGGAATGTTTTTCCATTGAGGCAGTCGATGACAGCGCTAATCTATATTGACATTTTACAGCAGTATGTCTTACCTCATTCAGAGTTAGTGTGTGTGTGTGTTAAGTCAATGGCTCTGGTTGAGACCAAATGGCCAGCTCGAGAATTAATTTTATATTGATGCAGGATAATGCCCGACCACACACCGCAGCAATTGTTCGAAACTTCTTAGAAGCTACGGATATCACCACATTACAGTGGCCTGCCAGAAGCCCCGATATGAACCCTATAGAACACTTGTGGGACGAACTAGCGAGAAAGGTACGTTCTCGTCAGAGGCCTGCTGAAAAGCTCGCAGAACTAGCATATGCATTAGTGGAAGAATGGAATCGTATACCAATGGAAACGATAAGAAACCTAATTTCTAGTATGCCGCGTAGGTTAGAAGCTCTTAGAGTTGCTAGGGGAGGCAATACACGGTATTAAGCAGTTATCCTAGTTTATAATTTTGTGTTTAATAAAAATGTTTTTAAAATTCGTATGTGTTAAAAACTGTTTCTCGATAAATTCATAAAGTTGGTAATATGCAAGGTTTCAGCAAAAAGGCTGTAATTCAAACAATTTTAGAGATAAATTAATGAACAAAAAATCAAAATGCTCGTAAAAGAAGCGACTTTCATATAGAGTGTAAGCGCTTTCTATACATCTACTTGATTGACGCACAGGGTGAGTCAAAAATTAAGAAAATAACATGGCTTGAGTTTTTCCACTATCATCCAGGAGGCTTTAAAAAAATGTCTACCAGCTTATTTTTTCCTTAAAGGTAACGGAATTACCTATCAACTAATGGAAAGATAATACAAATCGGTCTATTCGTTCAGAAATGACAAAGCTTCAAAGATGCAACAAAAATTAGGTGCGTCACTTTTTTTGGAACTGAGTGTATTTAACTGAACAATCTAGAAGACATTATTGACAAACTATAGTGAAAGTACCAATCTTTTACCTTTTTGCCGCCTGCCTTAAGGGCGATTGACAGACGGTATCGAAATCTGATATTATAATTAGAAATTAGGCAGAATTGTACAGCACTAATAAAATACTTTATTTAGATGTAACTCTTCTTTTATTCATGTATTGCTTACTCGTGTTTCATTTAGTGATAGAATTTGTATGAATGAGAGAGTGACTTAATAAGTATTTCAAATAGAGGGTTTATTTTTGTTTTTAAATATTATACACAATTTACCATTATATTATTACAACCCTATTTGTTTAATATATTATATACATATTGTTAAATTCAGGTAGTGTTTCATTGTTTTCTAAAGGGAGGGTCCAAACTAGCTTCCGGGATAACACTATTCACAAGTGTCTTACCTGTAGATAGGTTAGACACGGGTTTCGGCCCTAATTGGGAAACTCACTCCTGGTCTTACTATGCGGAAGAGAATTTGACATCCTTCACGCATAGTAGTTTTATTTGAAAATTGCTGTTTGTGTATTAAGAGCGTGAAGTGATACATTGCCGCTCTGAGCGAGAAGTTTGAAGCGTAATGGGTAGCGGAGCTCGTCTATCTCGCGAGAGCGGCAATATTATTTTGCGTTCGAATTACACACATGATTTTTTCTACAACCGGTGTTTTTGTAAAAATGTTTGTTAGGGAAACGTGTATCAACACGCCAAAGAGAATAGGTTGGGTAAATGCTGTGTGCTTGCGATTTCAATCTCTACTATTTTTGTTTGTAAATTAACGCAGTTATTGGCATTCAGTCACGTAGCTAGTCATAAGCGCGCCTCCGCGGTACTTGCAAAACGTCATTGGGACGCGAGCTCCTGATTGGGCGAAATATAGGTTCAGTCGCATCGCGCGCCGGTTGAAAAAGGCAAGAAGCACGGCAGAAGGGTGAAGCTAGCAGTATGCTACGATGACTCCGTGACGCAGGTGCTTTTATGCACGCTTCAAGTTTTAAGACCTTTTTAAGCAATATAGAGTCTTCTAAGATGGCTCGGTGATACAAGTGTGCTCTTACGCGCGCTTCATATTTTAATGCCTTTTCGGGCAGTCAAGCAATTTTCCAGGATGGCTGGGTGAGGCAAGTGCTGTTACGTGCGCTACACGATTTTGAGGTCTTTTGTGGCAATTGAAGCAGTCTTCCATGATGGCTCCGTGGCGCAAGGTGCTCTTACGCAAGCGAAACGATTTTAAAGCCTTTTTGGGCAATTAGTGGTGTCTTTTTAAGTAAGGCTAAGCAGATAGCGATTCCGCGTTATCTGACGTACAAAATTGAATTCCCTACGATACCGGGGCGGTTTTGTGATGTACTTTAACGTAATAGTTAGGAAAACAATGCAAGAAAGCAGTGAGTAATATGGACGTTAAGCATCGACCAGTGTATTGTCGTGAATCTTTGTAATATGCTACCATAACCTGCATTTAAAAATAAAAACACAAGTGTTTAAGTAAATAGTTGGCCACGCAGTATAAATTAATGTAACCGCTAGGGAATGACCCTAGTGTCCTATCAATGTTTGTTAAAATATATTTGCTGCAAAATAAAAATTACAAAATGCATAAGTACATTTTATTATTTATTTAAATACTGTCTTACTGGTCACAAAATTGCCCACATGTGCCAAACACCCCTCAACTACTTTCAAAATTGGGTCAAATATAAGGAAAAGCAGATGTTTTATGATGGTTGTCAAGGTAATCAGGCGAGCTAGGGTTTTGGAAGCGCAAAACTGTACTTTGCGCTCGGTTGTAGGAAAAATATTTTTCCGTTTTTTTGCATTTCAAACTATCTAAAATAAAATTATTGTTGAGCTGATCTGATGTAGAAATACATGAAAAACAAGACCTGCTTCTGCTCTAGCGTTACAAAATAGTGATTTTTTTTAAGAATAGTGACAATTTCTGAATAAGAAAATATTAACATTATAGAAAAAGGAAATTGGTTTAAAACTGCTGTAATCATACTATCAGACCAAACTAACTACCTACTTCAATCGGAGCAAGTGGATCTCGAGAGAAATTCGAAAATGTGTTGCAACAAAAACTGATGGAGAGGACATTAATATATGGAATAAAATAAAAAAGAAGAGAGAAGCGCAAACACACTTTATAGTATAATTATGTTTCGACAGTGTGTCGAAATATCTTGAGATAAAGCAAATCTGCGGCAACGTAAAGGAACAAAAAAGTGATTTAGTCAGTGTGCAATTAAAATTGGCTCATTGGTCAAGTGTCTTCCGCCACGGACTCAGACCTTGAGTGGCCAGAAAAAAGTAAAAGACGTACAAAAAGGCTGCAAAGTAATAAAGTGGATTGGTTCGTTGAAAAGAACAAAATACGACGGGGAAGAGGTCAATCATATCTCGAGCGCGTAAAAACTGAAGATACGTGGAGCTACTAGAGACCTCAGGAGTCCACAAAGATGAAGGAAACATGTAAGTGCCAGAGTATACGTGAATACGTTGGGTACTGGAAGGTGGACAGTCCTCAATTGGGAGAACAATTTTCAAGTTGGCAAAGTTCCAAGTGAATTAAGAGAATTTATAAATGATCACTTGAAAGCACTTGCAGAAAGAAAGGAAAAGTTAATTACATTTATAGATTCTCGTTATATTATCGCATATTATTGCCGAGCTTCGTCGAATAAAGAATACCTGTTGCCAGTTCTCAAAACACTAATTTTACAATTTGTATGTAAAATATTGGTGCAAACTACATAACATTGAGCCCCTGTCAACAATAATATACCAACAAGGGTAACTTTAGGGGCGAAGATATCAATTTGTATTAAATTTCTAGATAAGGCGTTCAATAATAAACAAGTACCACCAAGATACAGGGCTACTATTCAGATTGTGAAGAACCGAACCGCCAAAATCTTTAAATGTCCCTACGGCAAAATGCATGATTTCGTTTAATGGATCACAAGTTACATAAATAGTAATTATACATAACTACTGAAAAGCAACAGCAAATCCAAAGACAAAATTAAAAAGCAGAAATTAAACCCTCCAATAGTTAAGGCGAAAAGATGCAAGAATTAAGTTAAGTGTCTATGGGTATTATAAGGCTTATTCTAACCAGCAGTTTGAGACTAGTTTTTAATCAGAAATAGAGTCTACTAGATGAATATTGCAAGTAGATCTCAGGATGCTTTGTTAAGTCCCACAACTGGTTGATTGAATTTGACAATTTGAAACTGTCAGGGGCTGATGGTTGGAACAGACCTAAAAAAAAAGGAAAAATGATAGTTTTATAAAATGCTTAATTAACCTTCGAAGGTAGAAAAATACAGTAACCTCTTATTAATATCTGATATATCAGCATAAGTATTCGTCATCCTTAAATAAAACTGCCTGAAACTACAAACAACAACAAATTCGATTCAAACACGAAAATAAAATTATAACTTATGTCATGTCAACAAAATCTGTCATTTTTGTACATCTACCTAATAAAGTTAACATTGAGATTGTCAAGTTAACTTTAACCTGTGACGTCATTTCACAAGTAAACTTTCGTTCATCTATAAATGTTTTATAATACTCACCCTTAGGCGCGGCATGTTCACGTCTGAATATCTTTATTCTCAGAATAATTGCTATAGTTTCAATTGTGTCGACAATTGTTTTCATAGACATTATTCGATGAATAGCGCTATCCGTAGATGAAAATACCATCAGTGAGACAAAAACAAATATACTTTCTCAAAAACAACATTTCTGAGTAATTCCAGTAGTAATTTAGTACTTCGATTTGTTAAAATTACTAAACAATAAGCAATATCCCAACTAGTGCTGAGCAACCCCTTAAACCATGCAATATTTGGGATTATACATCATCTAAGTGGATAAACCTAATGGACTATTTCCGAATCCTTTCTTGGCGGAATGTTTACTTTACCTCATACCTCTGACGATCGATCCACTTTTGCTAAAGAACTATGGAAGCATTTAATGCTTCTACGTTGCCAGCGACCTGCCAAATCAAAATATTATTTTATTCGACGGTGGCGTAAAAACCTTATATATACACCCACCTTTATTAAAACTCGAGTCCGATGCAAGCAAATGATAAACCAAGAATGGGAAGCAGACACAACGAGATGATTAAAAATATTGTCCATCATGATCAAGATCATTTTGGTGCATCATGGTGTTAGAGATAACACGTTGCTATTGCGACGACCGCCGAAGATAAATGGAACCTAATGCCAGAAAACTATTGTCTTCAAATTCAATGGTTAGATTCCACTGAAAATCTCCACCCAATTGCTGAGATACGGTCAGACGCTCCGCGCCTCAACATACTCGGAGACTACTGGATGATATTCAAAGAAGAGCCATTCCTTTAATTGGGGACCACAAACTGACAAACAACCCTAAAAGCTTAAATCTTCGAGCAGGTTGGTGAATTGAGTGTCTTTTATAGATATTTTCAAAATCTCCACGCACCGCCCCCAGAGTTCCATAAAGGATTATTTCTGAAGCGGTATGCCTGATCATAAAAATAATGCTTTTTGTTAAACGAAACAAAAATATGTATTAAGTTAAATTTGCCGCGACATGCGAAAACTACTTGGGAAACTCTGAACTACCCGATTTAGTTAGATGTTGATTGCCGCCATTTATCAATATATTCTTTGACTGACTACAAAAGTCGCTAAAGTCGATCTTTGCATACATGAAAATAGGAATTTGATTGCCCAACGATTTTTTACTTCACTTCATGTTGACAGAATATCGATCACATATAAAACTGAGCAATATATTATTAAAGTCTTACTGTAAATTAGGGCGCACAGTTTTTAAATATTTGGCAATAGTCGGCTAGGGATAATTTTTAAAATATTTGTCGAATTGACATAACGACCTTGAATCTAAGCATTTTGTTTCATTTGTGGTCTACATCGGTAACACTGCACAAGCTTTTATAATGGAAGGCTGTTTCTGTTTGTGTAATAATGATAAGGTAATGTTGAGACTTTAGAAACGTGTAAGCAATAAAAGCTATAGGTAGGTACCATTGCGATAAAAAAAAAGTAGTACAAGAATTATTAGTCCCAGATAGAACTCTTGGTCTATAAGGATATCGAGAAGTGGATATCGTCGTCACTATGAAAACAATATAATTATGCCACCTAACTTTTTAGGCGTTACCATGAATTTGGTAATCTACTATATACGTGGCGAAATAAAAGTATTGTAATAAAGGTGCTTTAAAAAATTTACCTACCTTTTAAAAATGGGCAATTTTTCAAGTTTTTAAATAAAATAATAGAGTATGTATAACAACTATCGATTTATATATTGAATATAAAAAAAATCCAAAAACAACAAAAGCCAAAATTGGAAAAACAGTAAAAATACAAAATTTTAACCAAAAGTAAACATTTCTAAATGCAACATCCTAAAATAATATATACTTAAAAGCAGCTGTTTAATATTTAGTCATTGCGCCGTTGTTTTCAATTACTTTTTGTAACCGACGCGGCATACTTAAGACTAAGCTTCTTGTATACTCTTGGGTTATATTATCCCATGCTGCGTTTATCCCCTGGCGCAGTTCTTCTTCATTTCTTGGATGAAAGTCATGTTTATACATGAACTTGGTCATTTCTCCCCAGACATTTTCTATGGGATTGAGGTCGGGGCTCTTCGAAGGCCATGGTAAAACTTGGATGTTATTTTGTCGAAAGTAATCTTTTACTATGCGGGCAGTATGAATGGGAGCATTATCTTGTTGGAAAATATAATTTTGATCACCGAATATGGCTTCAACCGATGGCACCATAACATTATTTAATATATTGCAATATGTTCCTGCAGTTAGCCGCCCTTGCACAAATTGACAAACTCCTGGGCCTCTAGCACTAATCCAACCCCACACATTTACGGAAAAACGTCCACTTTGATTTGTCTTGTGCGTATATCTTTCATCATACCTTGTGTTTATGGGTCTATATACTCGGACTTTTCCATTGTTACAGGACTGGAACGTTTTCTCATCTGAAAAAACTACAGACTCCCACAGTTGGTTTTGGTATTCGTGAGCAAATTGTACTCGTCTTTGCTTATTTAGTTCTGTTAAATATATTTTGTTTGCAGAACACCTATTTTTGAGTTCAGACCCCCGAATTCTTCTTCGAGCTGTAATTGAAGATCCAGGAAAATGGGTTTCTTCTTTAGCCTTAATAGCGGTCCCGAATGGGTTGTCCCTTAAATAATTAATTAAAGTTGTATCTTCGTCATCGGTGGAAACTTTTGGGCGACCAGAACCTGGGTTTCTCACAATACTTCCATGTTCTCGAATTTTGGATTTAGCCAACAACACTGTTTTTTTGTTTATCCCTAATGCGCCTGCAATGTCCCTTATGGGAACCCCATCCCTTAATCGCGTAAATATGATCGATTTTTGCTCTGAAGTTAAAGGCATTTTTTAAAAATTACATGACACTGACACAAGAATTCTGGTGACACTGAGTTATCAGTTTGAAAGAAAATATTTTATAATAGACCAGCAGATTAAATTATATTTTGTTGTACTACTTTTTTTTTATCGCAATGGTACCTATGTTAAGTTTTTCTTAAGATTGTTTAGAAATTCTGCCTTCCAAATATTTCAGTAATGTGTTAATGCTTATTATTAACCGTTACATTTTTGCATTGAGTATCTTGTTACAACTGGAATTATTTAAATAAATAAAGTAAAAAAAAAATAAAATGAAATCTGGACCTGAGCATTAAAAGGACCAAACTCCATTTTTCTTGTTGATGTCAGAAAATTCGACTTTTAATTTACTTTAAGTGATAAAATTACATGCTGTTGGACTTAAAAATGTGATATACAGGGTGGCTGTTTAGTGTGGCAAAGTAGAATAACTTCGCTTGTATTTATAATACACAAAAAATGTTAATAAGGAAGTTAAAGGACTTATAACAGAGTTATAACGTAAAATTATTTTTGATTCTACAAACAAAACATTTTTCTCAGACATTTATTAAAAAAAAATATTACGCCAACATGAGCAAAAATAACTAATGAATCTTTTAACAAAAGTTGTAGAGGGCAAAAAGTCTACAAGGTAAATTATTAAAATACAGGTTCCATTTGACAAAAAGAGTAAATTAATTTTAAAATGTAAAAAGTTGACACGTTTGTAGAACACATGCTGTACAAAATATGGAATGTTCTAAGGGTCCTAAGTCTTGAATTAGTCTTTATCTTTAATACCCTTAAAAATGTTTCGAATGTCTTAGGTTAATTCAATTATATTTTAAATTTTAAGGTGTCAAGTTTTTTCTTCCAAAAAAGAACATTTTTAAATAACTTGGCAACATTGCAAAATAATTTAAAACTATGTTTGCTACGATACGCGGAATATCGAGGGGAATTTAAAAGTGCAAAAATATACAGGGTATTCTATTTAAAAAAAATCTTGTTCCTCTTTATTGAGCCACCCTATAGGGTCAAAAATCATTTTACGTTATAACTCACTTACCTACTACTGTCCTTCAACTTTTATATTAACATGTTTTGTGTATTATAAATGCAAACGGAGCTATTCTACTTTGCCACACTAAACGGCCACCCTGTATGTGTTTTAAAAAAAGTCTTTTGGTAAACACAGTAATTTTTCTAGAAATAGCCATATATGTATTAGTACTATATGGCGCCTTGCCCATTTAACCAATGTAAACGTAGTGAAGCCGAGGTTCCTTGTTCAGTCAGGGTAATTTCGCGCAGTGCGCATGCGCGAGGAAAAGAAAATAGACGTTTGTTTTAACGAAAAAAAAAATGAGGTTATCACATTTGACTTTGACAACTGGACCGAAATTTGTAAACAAACATTAAAGTTCTTGATTTGTTTAAGATTTTGTATATTATTTCGATTGAGAAAAGAAAGAGAACGCAGGTAAACATATTAATAAAACTTTTATTAGATATTTTACCATTATTCTTAGAGTTTAACAAGTAAAATAATAGGTTTTTGTAGGATTCTTTGAAGCACATGCAATTTTCGGTAAAAATAGGTAGGTACCTAAGAATATCAACAGCAGCAAAGGATAATAATCTTTAGGAAATGGACTACCTAGTTATTGTTCCCTCACGAAATTAACGTAGGTAAGTTAAAAGGAAGAAACTTCCGGTCTAGCTACATACCTGTAGAACGATAAATATTTGTTTAAGTTTTTACGCCTGTTTAAAATAATGTAAAATATTCTGTTTTGCCTCGGCATCGTCACAAAATCATCACACTTCACACACACAATCAAAATTTGCAGAAAAGTAAAGATAAACAGTACACAAAAGCCGTTAATAATACCAAATCAACTCGATGAAGCAAACTGTCAAACAAATTAACATTTGCTAAAGATTTCGAGGTTATGTCGAATAAAAATGAGACATTGTCACGTTGTCACCTTCCAGTTATATGAAATTGTTATTTAACGCGTTTTAGTTTAGAAATGGAAACAAATAATTTGAAAGCACTTGGAAGTACAGACTTAATGTTTAGTTTACAATTTTTTAGCAAGATTTTTGGTAATTTTATCATTGCTCTAATTTTCTAAGGCTCACTCTTCTGCCCTGTTCTAAAGAAATAAAAGGACATTTGGCAATACCCTTACGGCGCATGTGCACAATTCGAAATGACCCTGGATCTTCTATCTCTTTTGTTGCTTCAAGATATTCAGGGTAATGGCCATATAGTACTAATACATATATGGAAATAGCCTTAGCCAAATTTGAGCGATGAACCAAACAGATTGGTTTTAACCACGATTTTCATGTGTGGTTATTCACAATAGATGGTGGGGGTAGTTATAATAACGTCACAGCTCTCGACCATTTGGAATCCGCTCAAATGAAATGGTTTTAACCACAAAACACTTAACCTTAATTCTAGGCAGAGGTTTTGATTTTGAGTTGAAATCTCGCCCCCATTTGTCGCACATTTTGGTTAACCTACCCCAAAAAGAAATTGCAATTTTGACCGTTTATGCCGATTTAGAAATGTCAAATTTTATCAACCGCGGTTCGATAACTGCTCCGGAGTAAGGCTAATACCACAAAATTAATGGTGACAACTTTGGCGTAAATCAGCTGATTTATGACGTCACGGAAACATAACCAAGACATCTACCAAGGTCGCTCGAATGTAGTGGTTAATACCAATCTGAAGAATGGTATAAACCAATCTGTTTGGTTCATCGCTCGAATTTGGCTCTTATTTATTATATTTAACATGCAAAAGTCATTGTAATATTTCTAGTGACTATATACCTAAAGAGTGAATACGTTTTTTCCCGTGATTTCCTATTTTTTTGAACAAATCTGATCCAAGCACGTATTGCTTTTCAGTGATTTTGTATGCAATTTCAAAAAATGTGTTTATTTTATACAGGATGAAAAATAGGTCGGGAAACATTTAATACTCTTAACTAACCAACTCTGGCGATGTTATTTAATATTTCGTAATGTTTTTGACCGGTTTTAGTGTACCGGGTGTCCCAATAGATTATGTTTGACTTGAACAAGATTAATACCCAGGCAACCATATGACGTATGAGTGACGTCAGATTTCGTCGAGATTTGACTAACATGACGTCTACTATGACGTCCCTGGTACGTCAGGAAGACGTGAATAAGTCACGCCCAGTGACGTCCTATTAACGACGTTACATGACGTCCTATTAACGTCGTTACATGACGTTGCTTGAAGGACCAGTTTCACACGGTTTGATGACCAAATAAGGGTCCTTGTTAGTAAATTATGGGTGCAATATAATAACCTGCTAAATAATTGAAACTATGACAAGTACCCCTAACCAAATGGTCACCACACATTATGAAACTGGGCCTTATGCAGATATATATCTGTATTCTAGGTTAAAAAAGAAAATAAGTTGAAAGTACCTTACTTAAATAAGGTATCATAACATTGAAGGTATCAAGCTGAGGCCAAATAACTAAAAATATCAAGGGTGTCCTATTTAAAAATCAAAACCTGGTCCTTAAATAAGAGGAGTGTAATGAGGAGTCATTATTTTATGGTAAGCCGGCAAGTCAAATTTACCCTCAAAATATAAAAAAATAGACTTGCTTACCTACTATGACCCGCTTTAATTTTAAGTCAGCAAATATCTTCTTGTTTGCTCTTTTTCCATAAAAGCTGAATTTGGATGCCAGCTTATCGGAAATAAGCTCCTTCAAAACTCTGTATGTCCTTCCAGTTATACCATCTCCTCCCAACATGGAGCAAAAATCAGTCTGCAAAGAAAATAAAACAACATTTTTAAAATCAAAACAGAGCTACACATTAATTGTACTAAGTGTTATATCGGTCAGGTTAATTTTACAATCTGCGATAGCCTGATTGCTCTGAAAAAGAGAGAAAATATTAATAAAAGTGTAGGACAAACTAACCAGACTTTCCACTCCACCTTCTGCTTCTAATTCATCTTGCTCAAATTTAAGAAGATTTTCTAATGAGTCTATTGGAAATCCCTTGGATATTCTTGAATTTACGTGCTCGGCAGGTCTACTTTGAAGGGTAGCCAAAATTTGTTTATTTTGCTCTTTCAGGCATATAATGTGTTGAAGCAATAATTCAAAACCTAAACATAAAATAAATTACAGTTTATGTCGGAAAAAACAAAAAATTTAAATTACCTTTATTTAAAGAAGGAATGGTTGAAGTTGTGAGTATTGGTGTCTGAACTTGTGCAGGAACATTAAAAGGTATACAGTTATTGTCAGTTGTAGATATTGTAACCTTGGTACACTGGGAAGGGCCCCCTAAAAGTTTTTATTTAATAAATACCACTCGACAAATAGTTATCTGACATCATAGACACAAAACTATAGCAGTATATCCTTTAAATAAATTAAAAAGAAATACGTACTTCAAAACCTAAACATCAACTAAACTAGATTTGAAGGAACTGCACCCAATTTAGAGGAAAAAAATTTACCTGAAGTTTCACTAGAAAGGCTTGGAGCACATCCGGTTGGTGTATGAAACAGAGATGTCAGTTTGTTTAAACTTGCAGTTTCCGTAGGACTGGGATGTAATGAGAGAACATCTAAAAGTTTATATTTATTAAACTATATTCCTAAACTTTCAATGCCTATCACGAAAATTACACAGTGTTACACTTGACACTTACTATCAGTTAAATTAAATAACTAATTATTACCTATCTGTATACAGAAAGCGATACCTACCTTGCAAGTTGCCTGAACCTTTCTTTTTCTTTAAAACGCTTGATTTAATTGGTGGAGGACGTTTTATGACAAAATGTCTATTAGGGCGTCCATCATCTTCCTCATCGTCACTGGAATATAACCTTTTCGTAACAATTCTTCTCCTTTTACCAAATTGTTCTTCGTCTTCCTCTTCTGTGTCCAAGTTGGAAGTAAACTCAGCTTTTTTTTGTTTGTCTAAAGCTCTGTCTAGATCATCTGAAAATATGTAGATACCCTATAAAACATATTCAAACAATAGGTGTCAATACAGAGAGTGATGGAGCAATAGCCCCCTCCTACTCCGAGAGCCCCAGGCAAGAGGCAAAAAGTAATTGAAAAGTTAAGTAAACAACGAAATGCTTTCCAGCCAAACCTGTTTCAAAAAAGACACGAGCAACAGAATACACTTTCCACGATTCCTCACGTTGTTCATGTGCTTTCAAGGCTTTGAAAAAGGTTCCTCGGTCCTTATAAGGAGGCCAGAACACTTCACATTTTCTAGGAGTTAACCAATCCGAATCAACCACAGCAAGCCCCCCACTGTCAGAGAATTCTATAACTACATATGACATAATGGAACTTATCGTTTAAGTACCTAAAAAGAACATAATTGTATCCAATTTGCTTGACGTACTTTCCATAATTAACATTTAAATTTTTACTAATCCAGTGCTTATAATAAATCCTAAAGTCTGCTAATTTGGATAGGTACAGATAACTAGACTTACGACCAGATTGTCTCGGTCAAGTTTGCAGAAATCGAAATTTAAACAACTACACCGTTTTCACTGAACTAACCTAGCTTTTTTAATCTGCTCATTTCGGGATCCTTATTGAAAAAGATTAGTTATTACCACAATTATTATGATATGGTAGGAGTATTATATATTATATCTATATAGGTACTTACCAACCAGAGAATAAATTGCACACACCAAACACATGAATTTGGAATTTATGAAAAAACCGGGAAATTGACCAGTAGCTCAACCGCTTATGTTTTTTTGGGGATGGAGAAAGCGGGAAAGGAACGCATCACACTAGACGCAAATTGCAGGAATTTAATTGGTCGGTTCACGTCAGATGATTGTTTCAACCAATGGAAATTGCTGAAATTTGACAGTCCTCACGCTCGCGGCGGTCTAGCGTCGTGACCGAGAGAGAAGCTAGACATGCAGGCAGCTGGCAGACATAACTCCAACGTTGCCAATAACTGTTTGGCACTCGGGACATCAGCTGTGATTGATTTAAAATAAATATACAATATAATATGCTATATCGCCCATTGGTAACCCAAATGGAATATGTTGTTGCCACTTCCACTAGACTTATATGGGTTAAAAGGGCGCCAAACGGTTCCCGTTTTGCCTCGTTTTGTGATGGCAACGTTGGGATACCTATGTATGTTTAGTACTACTAAAAAGCACCTCGGACTGTCGGACGGCTGCTGTCATTGCCGAAATAAGATTAACTGATCGTAGCGTAGTGGTTAGAGCGTCTGCCTGCAACGCTGAAGGTTGTAGGTTCGTATCCCCGTCCGAGATCACTTTTTCTTACTTTTTTTTTTACTTTTTTAATAAAAATATATGGGTAGGTACACGATAAGCGCCAACAAAAATGTGCTTAGCCGTCAAATGTCATTTATGTCAACTAAATGTTAACTAATCACAGCCAGACGTCTGGGGTGCCTTTTACTCTCTATATATAGTCTCATGTCTCATGTTTACCTGCTCCTATCGAAATTCATACGCTAAACCAAAAATCGACGTCTTAAGACGTAATGCGCGAGACGATCTATAACGGCGTCGATATGTCGTCACAATGACGTCTTTTTTGGGCCGAAAGTCGTCTTTTGACGAAAATGACTAAATATAACCAATAAACGACGTCACAAGACGTCATTGTTCGTCTTCTGGTTGCCTGGGTATTAAAAATGGGAAAATATAGAGAACTGTGTTTTTGCACATTAATAATGAAAGGGATGCAGGATGTCCCAAAAAGTCGTTTTTTTTTGTTATTTAAGTGGCTCAAAGGTACTTCTCAATTGTCTAAATTTTTGAAAAACAGGTAATTTGTTACAGGTCGAAAATGGCATTTTATAGATTTGGTTATCTATGTTAAGTTTTCGGTTTTAAATTGTTAAAGTACCTATGTAGACTCTCACCTTGGACAATAATTAATAATTTAATTACCTGTTGATAGTCAATAGTTACTATGCTCATTGTTTAGTTTCAAACCTTTGTTGATGTTTATATTCCAGGAATGTTTTGTATATTGTAAGGCATAGAGGGTTGATCTATTCTGTTCCTTGTTTAATACTACTTGCAGACAGGTTTTATTTCAAATATTTGTTTTTTTAATTAGTAATTGATAAACTTTTCAAGTTATCAATAGAAATGACTTCTTGTATTTGGGATGTAGGTTAAATGTCTCAGCTGTTGTAAATAAGCTGTTTTTAAGAAAATCGATAATAGGTCAGTGTCAGACTGACAGTTTCTGTGCATTTTCACGGCCACGTCTGGTTAATTTTTGCTTGGATGCGTGGGTTGACTTCGGTCGCCGTTAGTTTTCTATGCTGTAAAAGAGGTTAGTTTTCATAGATAGGATTGATCTTTTTAATTTGTCAACGATTTTGTTCTGGTAACTATGTGCGTTGGAGAAAAATAACATCCGGCCCTTTCGACAATGGACACTGGAAGCTTAAGCACGTTTGTGGAAATAGCTCCCTAAGTTTAGTTTCTTGGGCAGGAAAGGCTATTGTAGTGCCGATAAAACATCCACAAATGTCTTAGAAAGGGTATGGCTTTGTAGTTTGCCTATTCTTTGGGCGGAATGCCGACTTAAAATGCTTTAATGAACTTCAACCAGCGGTCCTAGGTGCCATTCTGTAGATTGGAACCATAGACATATAAAGAAGAGGAGACAGGAAGGACATCTGTCACAGTTTTTGGACGCCCAGATTTTGAAATGTCTGTTACATGGCCAATTTCGTTATATTTCTTTAAAATTGCTTACTGTGGACCGTGCTATTGGATTTCGGTTGGGATACTTATCATTAAAAATCTCAGCAACCTCCTGCCTCCTATCATTAATATTTCTATTCGCAGTGTTTCCATTAGTATCTCTATTTTAAGAATTATTAAAACTGATAAATTATGAAGCACAAATACCTTCTGAAAAGTTTGTCAATGTCGCTGTCAGAATTTAATTGTGTCACAAATTTCCAAGACCTACCTATATCTCTATCAGTTTTCTTGGATAAGAAGTTCTTATGATATTTAAATCCCAATATCAAAAAAATGGCTCGATTTAGACATTAAGTAACTTATATAAAAGTTATTTAGAATTTCTTGCGGAATCATTTTTTTGAATAGTATATAGGGTGTCCCATTAAAAAAAAAATTATTTTAAATTGCTAAAAAACTGTAAATTTGGCAACATTGCAAATATCACTAGCAGCTCCGCGATAACCTCTTATATACGGATACCAAATTTTAGCTAAATCGGACAAACAGTATTAAAGATATTGAAAGCGTTCCATACTTCTGTTACACGCTGTATAGTGGGTATGGAGTAAGTTTTAAAACTTTATGTTCATATTGCTCAGCCAGGTCATCACCTAAATATATTTTGGTGGCTTATGTCTGAAAAGTATATTAGTTTATTGTTTAAGAATATGTTAAAAAAAAGGGAATACAGAATGTATTGTACAGTGGCGTATTTAGGATTGTGACACGGGGGGGGGGGGGGGGGTCCATCTATCTGTCTTAAAAAAATGCGCAGCAGGGAAAATTTTTTTAGGTGCCACGCCCTTTTTTGAACTGTCTAAACTTACAAATTCTACGATTTGATAGCCCGGCTCAAAAAAACGTAGAAATAAAGCAATTTTTAAATATAAACGCCAATATTTGCATTTGAAATATTAGTTTTTTGAAGGTATATATAACGTATACTATTTTACTCACCTGAATTAGAAAACACGAAACAAAAAATAAAATTCAACAATTATTAAACTGAAAGACTGTGGAAATCCCCAAATATCTTATATATATATGCCACTGTCTAGGATCAATACTTTAATAATGCCATACCTATATCATCTTTTTGGAGTTTATAATGAATTGTTTGATTTTGTGATTTGTAATATTTTTTATATTTTCAAAAGAGTTACAATAAAGATTGAAGTCGTCTTGGAGTTTTCGACATTTCATCTAGAATTTCTTCAGATGTTATTTCAAGTCTATGGATGGACATCATTGCGAGTCCGTTTAGCCTTCTCTATAAATTAAAATAGATATAAATTTTTGTAGTACAGGACGGGCGTATAATAAAAACTTGTACTCACCTCTGACATAGAGTTGCGTAAATATGTTTTTATTCTCTTCAGTGTAGAGAAAGATCTTTCAGCTGATACCGTTGACACTGGGAGAGTGGTCAATATCTGTAAAAGGCGAAATATATTGGGAAATATTTCCTTACTACATTTTTCCATTGCTTCCATTGCATTTTGAGGTCTTTGCGATGAGTCATCAATGATATTGATCTTCTGATGACAAAGTTCGTATTCAGCATTAATATCATTTTTAGAAGCTTCCAAGTCATCTTTATATATTTCATACAGCTTTTCAAAATCGCGAATATCCGCCTCTGTGTTACTACATGGCAGCAGTGCATGGAATCCTTCCAACAATTCACGGTGATCTAGAAATTTTTCTTCTATTTGTTTGATGAATGTGTCCAAAATAGGGAAAAATATAGTGACTCTATAATAGTCTTCAGGGTTGTTAACATTTTGTGGGTTCCCCTATTCATTTGCCTACCAGACAATCTAGGTATTTTTAAGGAAACATCCAATCTATCGGCTATATTGCTCACTTTACTGAATATTTTTTTAAATGCTGCCTCGCCATTTGATCTCATAGTTTCAAATTGTTTTTTAGTTAGTGTTGCCAAATTTACAGCTTCTTTTAAATCAATACTGACTCTTTGAAATTGTTTGCTTAGAGGCAATGAAAAGCTGAAAATATGTCCAGTAATATGGACAGCAATTAAAAATTCTCCACTAGTTATGGATGACCTCAAAGCAAATGCATTTGCAGAGGAATCTCGATCCTTCCATTCACAGATCTTCTCCAGAGCTTCTAAAACAGGGTCTAACAGCTCAATGAAATCACTGATAGAGTGGTATCTTTCAACCCACCTCGTCGCACAATTTCTTTTTAAAGTTCTGGCATGAACTTCGTCCGCCTTCTCCACGACTTTATCTAAAACTGCCTTTCTTTTTGGATAAATAAAGAAATCATGCGCTTTTCCAACCGTACTGATGCAGTTTCGAATGGCTTGAACTTCACACGATCTTGACACTGCCAGATTCAAGCAATGTGCTGCACAGTGCACATAATGTGCAAGAGGATGTGTTTTTTTTATGCATGCTTGAACTCCTTTGAAAGTTCCACTCATCGAAGAAGCCCCATCGTACCCCTGCCCTGTTAAAAATTTTGTGTCGATACCAAATTGGTCTAGACTCTCCAAAATCGTTTTGGCCAGGCCAGATCCAGTAAGGTCAACGGCTGGCACGAACTGGAGGAAATCCTCTCTTAGAGAAAGTTTGGTTCCTTCAATATCGGCATATCTGGCACATATAGAAATCTGTTCAATTCCAGATATATCCGCGGTTTCATCAACCAAAACAGCGAAACATTTGGCCCTATTAATTCTTGTTACAATTTTTTTAAGAGAGACGGTATTACATGCTTCTATTATCGAATTTTGGCTTGTAGGGCTTATGTATTTATCCTTATTACCAGATCCTTCTAGAAATTCTCGAAGGGTATTATCACCTTCACTTCGGTTTCGAAGTATGGCCCTAAAATTTCCATCATTATTTTTGTTGCTTTCATTTTCAAAAATAGGACCAGCATCCCTGTGTCCCCGTAACGCTAGATCACAGAGAGTGATGGCGTCAATGACAGGCTTGATATTTTTTCTATTTACCATAATTTGTTTATGGCGTTTCGAGTCCAGCATGTTTTCTACAGATCGGGCTGCATTGTCGCAAACTTCCAAGAATAAGTCGTATTTAATCTGAGCATTTTGATGACACTTTGACTTTTGATGCGCATTCAGTATTTCTATGGCATCTTTCCATTTGTTAAATTTCGTCTTCACCAAACTGCCAAGTTGTTGTTTATTTCTATCGCCATCCCCTTTTAGTGCAAAAGTAGAGCAGAACTTACAAAATGCCCCATCCTCTTTAGCGGAATACGTCAGCCAGGTCCAACGAAATAGCCAGGATCGCTGAAATTTCAGGTTTTTTTTGCCAAAGCATGTAATCGGAAATTTGTACGTTTCTGGAGGGACCCAAACATTCGTGAGAAATTCCTTAATTTTATATTGTGGAATTGGTCTCTCTAAATTTAAGAAATTGCTTATATCGTTGACGTTGACTATATCTGCATTATGAAAGCCGCCTGATATGGTCTGGATTTCTGTTTCTGTTATAAAGTTTTCATTTAAACTAGGCATTGTCATTTCTTCGTTTTTAGTTTCTACATTTTCTGAAATTGTAATTGTGCTTAAATGATCACCACTGGTTGTTTCACCAAGTCTTTGTCGCTTACTTGTTGGTTGTACAAAGAAATTCGAAATACTGGTCTGTTTTTTCTTGTTCATTTTACAATCAAAATTTACAATATTTTGGTAGGTACATAATAAAAAGTATATTTTATTATTATTGCTACAGCAAGAAAATTATATTACATTCTAGTAATCATAGCATCACATGCATTCATAAGAAAAATCCTCACTAACTCGACAAATATTTATTATAAAAAAACCGAAGTGGCCCAGTCGCTCCAACTTACAACTACTCCAACACAAGCTCGCAAGTAAAACAAAGCAAAGCTATTCTATCAAATAAGTGCCAAATAAATACTATACCTAGTATACTTACATGTTAAATTTTAACTAGACACTTACACCAATAACACGCGGTTTTAAACTTCAAGAGTAAGAGTGAGGAAAAACGATAATTAATAATTTTACGAGAAATACGTATGGTTGGTGCCTCACCGCCATCTATTAGTTGATAGATCAACTACAACCAAATAGTGAGTAAATTAAAACAATAAGGCGAAGGCGGCGATAAAAATCAATCTGGAAAATTTGAAATAATGTTTCATGTTATTTATTGCAAATAAATGAATGTGATTTCAGTTTTCTTTACTTCTGAGTCCACGGGGGGGGGGGTCCAGACCCCCCGGACCCCCCCCCCCCCCCCTAAATACGCCACTGGTATTGTACCAACCTATTAACGATTTGTAAAAGTTCGACTTTGAACATTGTAGAATCAAATTTAATTTTCTTAGTAGTTAACCATTCTTGAATTGTAGCTTTATTCCATGATGAGTTAGGTATTTTCGTTAACAACATGCTATGATATGGGGCGTTGTCGACAACAATCTTAGATGACTTTGCTTAATTTTGAAACAATTATTGGTCTTCGAACCATTCCAAAAAATTTTGCTGATTCAATTCTCCATGGTAGTCACTCAGCTAAGTTTTAGAAGAAAAAATTGCCTCTGCGCTCTCAACAAAACCATCTTCACTCCCAGCATGAAGTATTATGTAGGTACCTAGAAAAATATGCTTTACCTAGGTAAATTTCATATAGTTTATACTCTAAAAAGTCTGTACAAAATCTGAGCACATATTCCTGAGGCCAAAGTAAGGCGATTCAAAGCAACTTACCTTAGTCCGAAATTGCTCCGTTTCCGAGATACAGGGTGGTAAAATTAAAAAATAAAAATCGAACTTTTTAAAAGTAATGAATATTTTTTAACGTATTATTTTAAAACTTGGTACCCGGGGGTTTTTTGGGATGCGAAACCCCAATACGGACACCTTTTGACTGTGGCCATTAGAGGGCGCGTCACAATGCGCTTCTTATGGTTTAGAATGGCCATAAATTTTTTATCAGTGTAGTTTTTTCCCTTTTTTGTTAAGAAACTAATTTTCTAAACATTTTGAAACAAAAAAGGTACTCTTGTGAAAATCTGCTAAAGTAAGCCGTTTTTGAGATATTTGGGTTATTAGTGTTCGATGCCGCACCGGAATATTTAAATTATTCTGAATAAAAAATTTTTGCTGTTATCTTTGAGGATAAAATGTGGTCAGTGAATTAGCAGTGGAAAATGTATTTTTTTTAGATACTTTTTTGGAGTGTCACATCCAAAAATCCTCGGATTTTTTACCTGTTTGATGAACACCTTTAAAATTTTTTTTGCAGCAGATTATTTAAATGTAAACATTTTTCGCATTTTAAGAATTTTCGGTCTATGTTGTTTACAGTAAGTGTTTCAGTAAGAACTTGCCAATGCGAGAATAAATAAGGTGTTTGAAACGTGTTAGTTAAATTTTAAATTGACTGTAAAGATGGCTGAAGGATACAGTTCTGCAGAAATGACGGATATGCTATTGATTTTTGGGTATTGTGAAGGAAATGGCCGCGAAAGTGTTAGGGTATACAGGGAAAGATATTTAAATCGGCGCATACCAAACCATCAAACATTTGCTGCTATTGAGACACGCCTTCGCGAAACCGGTAGCTTTGCTCTTTAAACTGCCAATTATGGACGGCAACGTGCAATAACGACTCCTGAGGTTGAGGAACAAATTTTGAAAAGAATAGCTGAAGATCCAAAATTAAGCACCAGACGCTTAGGATTAAAGATAATAGTATCCAAGGATGTAGTTCATAGAACATTAAAAGAACAGCAGCTTCATCCATACCATATCCAAAAGGTACAAGCAGCGCCGGATTAAAGGTTTCGTAGGCCCTAGGCACCAGTGGTGAATTTTAGATTTTAATTCGGGGAGGTTTACTAACGGGTTGCGGGAAAAAATGCGCCGCAGACGAAAATTTTTTGGGTGCCACGCCATAATTTTACCAAGAAATAACAGAATTTACAAATTAAGTGGTTTCCTAAACATTTCTATGCGTTTGAAGGGCCCAATGGATGCCCATGCCCTGATGAAGTCGCTGTTTTTACAGATAAAGTTAAAAACATCACATTTAATATATGGCCAAAACTTGTTAATTAAAAAAAAAACTTACAAAATAATTTAGAAATATTAGCTTTTCATTGAACAAAACTAACTTTTTGCCATCGAAAATAATTGCTAGTCTCAAGTTTCCCAAATGTAAATGTTGCTTTTCGCATATACCTTTCAATGCTGGGGTCAAATGCAAAAGGTGAGAGGTCGTTTTCTAAACTGAACCTTATCAAAAATTTTATGCGTTCAACTATGGGCCAAGAGAGAGTTTCTTCACTAAGCCTACTATGTATTAAAAGTGATTTGACTCGCGAAATAGACTTCGACGACATACTGGCATACTGCATGAATTCGTCGAATCAAAATCACGAAAAAAAAACTTATTGTGAAAATATGTATAAAAAGGTTGTTAAAACTGTTATAAGGTTTTTTGTATCACATTGTAGTTTGTCTCTGTGTTTGTGAACTCTTTTTCTTATTGTAGAATACGCAGTATTGATCCTTTTTTTGTGTCTATTTTTATTATATTTTATGATCGTAGGCCCTGCGCGTTTCGTAGGCCCTAGGCAAGTGCCTAATGTGCCTTATGGATAATCTGGGCCTTTTGGCTCCGGATCTCGATCAACGATTGGACTTCTGTCGATTCATTACCGAACAGAGACAACAGGATGTGAATTTTGCTAAGCATATTTCATTTACTAACGAAGCATGTTTAACAAGAAGTGAAAGAATTCAAAATGCAGTCAACATATTAAAGAACGATGGTTTTAGGGTATTTTGAAGGAAATGGCCGCGAAAGTGTTAGGGTATACAGGGAAAGATATCCAAATCGGCACATACCAAACCATCAAACATTTGCTGCTATTGAAAGACGCCTTCGCGAAACCGGTAGCTTCACCTGTATCTCGGAAACAGAGCAATTTCGGACTAACGTAAGTTGCTTTAAATCACCTTATATTGACCTCAGGAATATGTGGTCAGATTTTGTACAGACCTTTTAGAGACACCCTGTATATTTGTTACTACATAATACCTTTTACCGTTAACGTTAGCGTATCTAACACTTCTTTTACTTTCATCTTGTCAATAACGACCAATGGTCCCATTCTGAAAAATCCATGTTTCATAAAACCATATAAATATGTATTGGTACCACTTATGTGGGCTATTACGCTGAATATCTTGAAGCAACAACAAAGATAGAAGATCCAGGGTCATTTCGACTTGTGCGCATGCGCCGTAAGGGTATTGCCAAATGCACTTTTATTTCTTTAGAACAGGACAGAAGAGTGAGCCTTAGAAAATTAGAGCAATGATAAAATTACCAAAAATCTTGCTAAAAAATTGTAAAATAAGCATTAAGTCTGTACTTCCAAGTGCTTTTAAATTATTTGTTTCCATTTCTAAACTAAAACGCGTTAAATAACAATTTCATATAACTGGAAGGTGACAACGTGACAACGTCTCATTTTTACTCGACATAACCTCGAAATCTTTAGCAAATGTTAATTTGTTTGACAGTTCGCTTCATCGAGTTGATTTGGTATTATTAACGCCTTTTGTGTACTGTTTATCTTTACTTTTCTGCAAATTTTGATTGTGTGTGTGAAGTGTGATAAATTTGTAACGATGCCGAGGCAAATCAGAATATTTTACATTATTTTAAACAGGCGTAAAAACTTAAACAAAGATTTATCGTTCTACAGGTATGTACCTAGACTTGATGTTTCTTCCTTTTAACTTACCTACGTTAATTTCGTGAGAGAACAATAAGTAGGTAGTCCATTTCCTAAAGATTATTTTCCTTTGTTGGTTGCTGTTGATATACTTAGGTACCTACCTATTTTTACCGAAAATTGCATGTACAGGGTGTCCCAAATTCGAGGGTGACCATTGGGATCTCGGAAACTATAAGAGATACGAAGAAGTTTAAATTATGGCAAAGTTGCACAATTTGGTCCTCAATCTAATGGCAATTAGAAATTTAGGAAATTCCGAATACTTCCGGAGATATCCGGAAAAAAGCGAAATTCTGAAAATTGATTTTTATTTTTTCCTACGGTTATTTAAAGAGCAATTATGAAATAAATTGCACTTTCTCATTGACACTTTTTCTTCTCTACAAAATGGCATTATCAATTTTTGGGTCTGACGTTTTGATGATTTGGGCCCATCATTAACTTCATTTTTTTAAATACGGACCTGGATATTTTATTTCGGATTTCGAAAGCGCTCGTCATTCTAAAAACAAGTATGTATCATACTTGCTATCTCATTGAACGTTTCGACAAAAAAAAACGATTCAGGGAATATAAATTATAAACAATAGCAAACTTAAAAATTAAAATTTTTTATAAAAATACTTAAATATATATTTAACGAAATTAATAAAAGAGTCAAATATTATTCAATTTTTAAATAAATTATCAAAAGAAAAAAAAAATAATCATTTATTTTGTTAAAAAATACAATTTAGTTTGTTTTTTAAATAGTACTAATTTTTTATACTTATTTGGTATGGTATTACAGATCATAATCCCATTGTATAATAATGATCGTTTAGCGAAATTACTTCTTATATATTATAAAAAAATTATGAAGCAGAAATATAATCAAACAATACAACTTGACAAAACAAACTGTAAATCAAAAATAAAAACAACTACTGATACAACAAGTTTGTCATTATTTAGTTATTGAGCAAGTAACAAAACTCAAATAGTATTAAACAACTTAAAAATATTCTCATAATAGATATTCAAATTGCAAGCCCTCAGCTTCAATGCATTTTGCACTAAGCCGTCGTAATTTTAGTATCGAACGTTGAATGGACCTAGCAGGAATTGCTCTAATTTCTCGGATTAAATTTTGCTGCAGTTCATGTATGTCATTTGGTATATCTCGATATAAACGATTTTGTAAATATCCCCACAAAAAATAGTCCAGAGGATTTAAATCTGGACTTCTAGCAGGCCATCGCACAGGTCCCTGGTTTCCAATCCAATTATTTGGAAACAGTATATTTAAATAATTTGTTATTTCCCGTCCATAGTGAGGAGGAGCGCCATCCTGTTGCCACCATAACTGCTGCAGAATATTTAGAGGCTCATCTCCGAGATGCTCGAAAATATTATTTAATATTATATCTCGATACCTCTCGGATGTTAAGCTACCCTCGTATATTATAGGACCAATAATTTTATTCCTTCACATGCCGACCCACACACTAAAAGAAGTTCGCCCCTGTGGTCTGACTTCTTGATGTTGCCGGGGATTTTCTATTGACCAATAATGTTCATTATGCCGATTAAATAAGCCGTTTGTTGAAAAATTGCACTCGTCGGTCCAGATTACTTTTGACAAAAAATTGTTGTCTTCTAAAAGTTTATATTGAAGCCAATTGCAAAAATCCAACCTTCGAATTTCATCACCAGGTCGGATTTTGTAGGGTCGATATTTGTTAGAATTCAATGTTCGCCATATTCGCATTCTAGGTGTTCCTAATTAATTTTCAAAAACTCTAGTCGAACTGCGAGGAGCATTATTAACCTTTGAATAAAAAAATGTCATTAGCTAAATTAGTAACGTTAATTAATATAAAATCGTACCGTGTTTAAAATATTTTCCTCTTTATCCGGATCAATTCGACGACCGTATTTATCTCTAGGCTTGCTAAAGCTTCCGAATTCCAACAAGTTTTTATCCAGTTTAGCAAAAATATTTTCATGCGGTTGCACTCGTTCGGGATATTGGATTAGATATCGCTCTCCGGAAATTCTACTGTTTCTATCTGAACTATAATAAATGCGTAACATATCACGTTTTTCCATATTTGAAAACATATTTTTAATATAATATTAAACACGAAGAAAATAGCCACAACTAACAAAAATATCCAAACAAATCGTCCATTTTGGTTTAACGTAAAATGTTTTGTCTCATAGCCACCTTTAAAATTATTTAAATTCTGGCTTATTTGCCCGTATAATGAAAGCAGATAATATACAGGTTTGATGATGTAATTTTTCATCGAAACGTTCAATGAGATAGCAAGTATGATATATATTTGTTTTTAGAATGACGAGCGCTTTCGAAATCCGAAATAAAATATCCAGGTCCGTATTTAAAAAAATGAAGTTAATGATGGGCCCCAATCATCGAAACGTCAGACCCAAAAATTGATAACGCCATTTTGTAGAGAAGAAAAAGTGTTAATGAGAAAGTGCAATTTATTTCATAATTGCTCTTTAAATAACCGTAGGAAAAAATAAAAATCAATTTTCAGAAATTCGCTTTTTTCCGGATATCTCCGGAAGTATTCGGAATTTCCTAAATTTCTAATTGCCATTAGATTGAGGACCAAATTGTGCAACTTTGCCATAATTTAAACTTCTTCGTATCTCTTATAGTTTCCGAGATCCCAATGGTCACCCTCGAATTTGGGACACCCTGTACTTCAAAGAATCCTACAAAAACCTATTATTTTACTTGTTAAACTCTAAGAATAATTGTAAAATATCTAATAAAAGTTTTATTAATATGTTTACCTGCGTTCTTTTTCTTTTCTCAATCGAAATAATAAACAAATCAAGAACTTTAATGTTTGTTTACAAATTTCGGTCCAGTTGTCAAAGTCAAATGTGATAACCTAATTTTTTTTTCCGTTAAGACAAACGTCTATTTTCTTTTTCTCGCGCATGCGCACTGCGCGAAATGACCCTGACGGAACAAGGAACCTCGGCTTCACTACGTTTACATTGGTTAAATGGGCAAGGTGCCATATAGTACTAATACATAATGTATGCATAAAACACGAATTGAAAAAAGGATGTTTCTTTTTCTTTTATATATTCTTTTAAAAATATCAGTTGTTTGAAAGCTGGCTACATGGGAAAGTTCCATAAGCCCTTACCTCGGTTCATCTTTAGTCTATCCGAAGCGTATTTCCTTTAAGAGGCTTTTTAAACAGTTAAGGCAACCATCAAACCGTTGTCGGTCTTTTAATTTCATACTTAAACTTGTTAAAGTAACATGCTGTTCTAAAAGAAGTTACAGCTTAAGCACTACCGATGTAAAATATTATAGTTTTTGAATAATACAACTTACTTGTTTCGTACGTTCCATAAATAGTGTCACGGATAGAACTGTTGTTGAAACTGTGCTTAGAGTGGAGATATCCAAATATAGGGTAGCTGCAACACTCTAAAAATTAGTGAAGTAGATATAAAATATATAGACCTACATACTCTTTAAAGTTAAACAACATAATCAACAGGGATATGTATGTGCACTTTTATTCTTTCTAAAAGAACAATTTTTTAATGCTATTTATAAAAAGATCAATAGTTTTTGTTAAAAAATAGACGCACAATAACAAGAAACCACAGAACAATTAAGGTTAGTTTTTCACGAAATGTTATCAAAACTCAAAACAGACCAACGAATGAGCTGGCGCCACCGCACCGTTAACAGTTTTGTTGCCAACTGTCTGCCAATAAAATTAAAATTATATTAATTTTTACAAACGTAAATAAATAAAATATTAGCTATAAGTGGGTTCGAATCATAATCGGAATACTTTAAGTTTGTAGTACATTTTTAATTTCCTCATGTTTTCTTACGGATTTATAATTATCAGATGATTGATGACGTTCATCGGAAATTGTTTTGCAACAATAATTTCAGTGAGTTATTATCTGTCCAGTTTTAATTCCCACGTTCGGGGCATGTACCGAAAACAACAAAGACCCATATCTTAGCTAGTGCCGTTGCCGCGTGCTGGTCGCGTATACGTTATAGTTTTGGATTAAGAGCTAGGCGATTTCACAGTAACGTAGATTTTAATCAATAACTAAGGACTACTTTCTCAAATTAAGTACCAACAGTTTTCAGGAATAATACGTTGCGATTTCAGCGATATCGAATGATTTTTTGTTTTCAGCTCCTACTATCTATGTAAAAGAAATCTGAAACCTTAAACTAAAACTTTAAATGTTTTTGATTCCTAAATATGACGTTTAATGATTATTGTTCACTGTTGATTGTTCTTAATTCTTAAATCTGACGTTTTCAAAGGGATAATTACGGTAATTCTGTTTAAAGAAATGTCCTTAAATAGAGAAGTAGAAGTGAAAGGCAACTGGTATATCGACGTGGTATGGCCGTTGATGACAAATGTTCAAAAGTCAAGTCAGAAAAGAAAGTTTACTCTAAAAGAACTAAACAGTTTTGCTAAAAAAATGTGATCGATAATAAAAAATTACAACGACACATAGTGTTCTCAAGCGGTCACCCATCTAAGTACTACTTACTTTTAAATTTCCTTTATTTTCGATTTAATATCCTATAACATCACACTACATGTACTAAGCCTAATCTATTTCTAGTATACAATAAACTAAATTTATCTTAAAACTAAGTTACATAGTTTACCATGCCCGACGCCACTGGACTTCAGTGATCGGACGGGAACTGGTATATCGACGTGGTATGGCCGTTGCCGACAAATGTTCAAATGTCAAGCCAGAGAAGAAAGTTTACTCTCAAAGACTTTGCTAAAAAAGTTATCAATAATAAAAAATTACGACACACGGTGTTCCCAAGCGGTCACCCATCTAAGTACTACTACTTTACTTTGAAATTCCTTTATTGTTCTTTAATTAATATACAAGTTCAACCTTAAACTAATGTATTCTAACTTATTCTAATTTACAAAACTAAAACTAAGTATATACATTTAAATTTTTTGCGCATATGAGCCGTAAGCATACGGCTCAAAATGCGCCCAACAAACCAGGCAAGCCTGGCGGCCGATAGTTTGGCCTGTGGTTAAGCCTGAACTTAAAATTACACGAATAAATAAACGCACGTTCCGGCAGCGCCTTGACGGGTGCAATGTTGGTCATTACTCTTACGAGTACAATAACAAAACTATGAAACGTTAATAGACACTAACCATGCCCGACGCCGCTTGACTTAAGTGAGCGGACGGGAACTGGTATATCGACGTGGTATGGCCGTTGCCGACAAATGTTCAAAAGTCAAGCCAGAAAACAAAGTTTACTCTAAAAAAGCTAAACAATTAGGCTGAAAAAAGTGCTCGATAATAAAAAATGACAACGACACACGGTGTTCCCAAGCGGTCACCCATCTAAGTACTAACCATGCCCGACGCCGCTTGACTTCAGTGAGCGGACGGGAACTGGTATATCGACGTGGTATGGTCGTTGCCGAGAAATATTTAAAAGTCAAGTCAGAAAAGAAAGTCTCCTATAAAAAATATACGATTTTGCTAAAAAAAAAGTGGTTGAATATTTGTAATGACTTAGAAAATAATAAATAAAAGATGCCATGCCCGAGGTAGCTTGACTTAAAAAAGAAAATTACCATAAATTTATTGGAGAAGCGTCAAACATAATCCAGTAAAAGTAATGAAAACCCAACACGCTTGTCATCGATAGAAAACATGAATAAAAAATATTTTTCACCTAAAGTTCAGATTAAGTGTGAATTGTAACAATATCTTTGGTAATCACAATGGGAATTTGTGTAAACATAAAAGTAATATAAAAATAATACAATATAATAACATAATATAATTACCGATTTATTATTCTACAAGGGTTTGTGATGAAAGTAGGTAAACATTATCGATATTCATCTAGATGAAAGTATTCTTAACTAGTATGCAATACTAATATGACTAGACTATAATATTATTATTAAACAGTAAAGAAAAATCCAAAATTCTTCACAAATATTTAATATTTCGATCTACGCGTTTCGGTTTCTTAAACCATTTTCAAGAGCTATCTAAAAAGTTTATTTATATAATAATCTCAATTATAATTCAAAATAATTTGGTGTTACTTACATAATATAAACAAAAACTTTACATCAGGGACACAAACAAGCTCACAATGGTGAGCACAGGTTTACTAACTATATAAAATTGATCAACGGGATAAACCCAAAAAACATTTAAAAATAAAACACTTAAAAAATAAAACAAAATACACCGAACCAGAGCGACATCTTGATGGCACAAAGAGAGGTTCCATTATTTAAACAAACATTCACTACTTAAACTCGTTTACAATTCTCGCCGCTTCCCTATAGTGGGCTTTGACAGGATCGTTCAAATACTCAATTTGATTATTTATCTCTAATTTCGCTATTTCTATGTTTTCTAAAAAATTCAGCTTTAGGCCTTTATTCGCATTATGTAGCATTTTAAAGTTGTCTTTAGTATTAAAACTATGTAAATTCTCTCTTAAATGTAGGCCAAAAGCTGATCTCCTGTCATTAGGCGATTTCTGAGAGTTTAAATGTTCTTTTATTCTAACATTAAAACTACGTCCTGTCTGACCAGCATATTTAGCCGTGCAAGAGTTACAGGACAACAAATACACCCCACTCTTGTCAAGCACGTTAATTGAATCCTTTACTCTCGAGAATAAGCTACGTAAATTGTTTACCGATTTGTAAGCTATTTTATCTAGAAGGTAAAAATTTGAATTAAACAATTTATTTTCAAAATCACCCATAAAAATTTCAGCTAAAAAGGGGGAAAGACCTGAACCCATGGGTAAACCATCCGTCATTTTAAAGAACTTGTCATTAAATCTAAAAAAATCTAAACCTAGGCTACTTATGGCGCAGATATGTTGATGATACTTTTATTGTCTGGACAGGAACAGGGAATGAGTTGGAAATTTTTTTCAAGTTTTTAAATTCTTTAAACAACCACATCAAATTTACAAAAGAAATAGAATCTGATTGTTGTCTGAATTTTTTAGATTTGACAATAAAGAGGGTGAATAACTTTTTTGAGTATGCTATTTATCGGAAAAACACACATACAGACAATGTTATACCTGCTGACTCAAATCATTGTTTAGCTCATAAAATGGCAGCTTTTAACTCTTTGATCCATCGTTTGTTCACCATCCCACTCTTACCTTTGGAATTTGAGAGGGAAAAGAACATCATCTTTCAAATTGCTTATAACAACGGATACAAGATATCACTAATCAATAGTTTAATAAGAAAAAAATTTAATGGCATGCTTAAGAAGGTGTTGACTGACCCCTTGGATAAGACCATAACATCTTTTCAACCTCCCAGAACTGGAGGCTTACTTTTTTGGGCACTGTTTCTCTGAGAGTGGGTAATGTATTGAAGTCTTTAAACAACAATTTTAAAATAGCTTACAAATCGGTAAACAATTTACGTAGCTTATTCTCGAGAGTAAAGGATTCAATTAACGTGCTTGTATTGTGGGGTGTATTTGTTGTCCTGCAACTCTTGCACGGCTAAATATGCTGGTCAGACAGAACGTAGTTTTAATGTTAGAATAAAAGAACATTTAAACTCTCAGAAATCGCCTAATGACAGGAGATCAGCTTTTGGCCTACATTTAAGAGAGAATATACATAGTTTTAATACTAAAGACAACTTTAAAATGCTACATAATGCGAATAAAGGCCTAAAGCTGAATTTTTTAGAAACATAGAAATAGCGAAATTAGAGATAAATAATCAAATTGAGTGTTTGAACGATCCTGTCAAAGCCCACTATAGGGAAGCGGCGAGAATTGTAAACGAGTTTAAGTAGTGAATGTTTGTTTAAATAATGGAACCTCTCTTTGTGCAATCTAGATGTCGCTCTGGTTCGGTGTATTTTGTTTTATTTTTTAAGTGTTTTATTTTTAAATGTTTTTTGGGTTTATCCCGTTGATCAATTTTATATAGTTAGTAAACCTGTGCTCACCATTGTGAGCTTGTTTGTGTCCCTGATGTAAAGTTTTTGTTTATATTATGTAAGTAACACCAAATTATTTTGAATTATAATTGAGAATAATTTTGGATTTTTCTTTCCTGTTTAATATGAGTAATCTTCACCCCGGAGATATCTATTATTCAATTATAATATTATTGCAAAGTTTATATTATGATAATTTTTTTAAGTTTAAAGTTGCCCAGAATATACTATAATCAGGAGGTATTTAGATTTGGTAAAATTTATACGGTGGAATGCCGCATTGAATTCGTCCACCTTTCCAGACCCTTTCGGCAGTATTATAGTTGCAACATCGCGTCATTGAACGCCGTGAACTTGCAGTGTTAGTGATTACTCCGAGGCCTTGGATAAATTGAATCATACACTTCTAGTGGTAGTTTGAAAGTATCTTGATTTCAGTGGTAGAACTAAATGGGAAGATTTAAGGGTAAAAACATCATTTGAGGAGCTATTTTTCAAAAGGGAACAAGTCCATTTTTGACGAATTATAGGTAAAGTTGGCGCTGCATTCCTTAGGATTGTACTAAATTCTCAGCAAACATTTTAGCATTCAAATCGAAACAAGTCCCTTGCAAATAGATACACCATTTGGTATATATTTTACAAGATGTAACAAGTCCATCAAATTATATTTCTCAAGGCGTAACATGTCCACATTTTGTTTCAAAATGCAACAGGTCCGAATAAATACATACTCTTTCATCAATTAAATTATTGCGGTAGCGTGTCAAAGTTGGAGCAGTACTTTTGCTACAGTTTTATCATTTAAAATGAGAAAGTACTTCTTCAATTAACGCTTCCACTGTAATACTTTATTAATAACGGGGTATGTTTTACAGGTCCGTGACAAAACAAAATACTACGTGGTCTGCAGGGCCTTTTTCTTAAAACTATTTGAAGTTAAGCCTCGACGAGTTTTATTAGTTGCAAGTAAAACTCTGAAAGAAGAAAGCGTTGGAGATAATAGCGGCGGTGACAGGCGTTCGCTAAAACAACTGCCTAAATTTGGGAGAGTAAAATAATTTATTGGTAAATTCAAAGCACAAGAGAGTCATTACAATCGTAGTAAATCTCAGAGACTGTATCTGCATTCGTCCTTAACCATAAGAAAAATGTGGAAGATGTATAATGATGAAGCAGACGCCGAGTTTCAAGTGAAATATTGTTATTTTTGACTCAGTTTAATCTTGGATTCGGATCACCTGCCACTGATATATGTAGCTATTGTGAACGCACCAAATTCCGAATAAAAAATAATCCAACAGATGATGATGCTAAACGCGACTTAAAGGTTCATCAAGTTAAGGCGAAACAGTTTAACCTACTAATGAAAGAAAAGCGAGACAACGAAGTTACTTATTGTTTTGACCTTCAACAAGTTCAAAATCTGCCAAAAATTCCCATACAGGAGACATTTTACTCTGCAAATAGCTTATTGTTGCTTTTGTGTTGTTGATGTAGATGCCAAAACCCCAAACTTTTATGTTTGGACTGAGAACGTTGGCGGCCGAGGATCCAGCGAAGTTGGGTCAGCGCTTCTTCATTTTCTTACACTCTCTCAGTTCAACGAATCGGTGACGAAAATTCGTTTTTTTTGTGACGGATGCGGGGGTCAGAACAAGAACAGCCATATTCTGCACATGCTGATGTACTGGCTTTATAAGGAATCGCAAAAGCATATTAAGGAAATTGAAATATTTTTTCCTGTGCGAGGTTATTCTTATCTACCTACCTGCTGATCGAGTTTTCGGACGAGTGGAGAAAGAATTACGCAGACACGACAGCATTATTTTACCATCAGATTATACTGATATCTACAAGACGTTTGGAAATGTATTTGAGTTGGAGAAGAACTGGAGAGTGTACGATCTGAAGAGTCTGCTTACGATATTTAAGAAATTGGACGGGATCAGCGAACAAAAAGTTGTTAATTTGAAGAAAACTTGGAACCGTGGTAAAAAACAGAATGAAGTAACAATACTTTCTCACGTGTTTTATAGAAATAAAGATCCGTCAAAAAAAGAAAACACCCTTTTGAAAAGGGGGAAATCGTTAGCGAGTGTTTTGCTGAGGCCATTAATGGCCAATCATAAGATTTGATAAAGGAAAAGCAGTGAACAATCTTCTAGTTGCAGCTTTCGGCGAAAACTGGCGCCTTGAAGAAAGCTTACAGTGGTACTTTGAAGTGTTGATCAGTGACTTTCGAAACGATGCTGAAATTAATCAAGACGATCAAGTGAATTGCGACTGTACACAGGAAGAGCCAGAACTGCAAACCTAAAAATGTGAAATCTTAAATTCGTTCTTTCCGTTTTACTGTATTATTGGAAATATTTTTTTTTTCAAAATGTAACTAGTCCTAATTTCTCTTTCAAAAGGAAACAAGTCAATTCAAATAGTGGCCATAAAATAATATAGGATCGATTTTGATTTACACAAAAGAATAATTTCAGTTAATTACATATTCTTAAATAAAAAAAAATAAAAATCGGTTTTCTACGATTTGCACATATTGCCAAATCAGTTATTTTGCCATACCAACAAATTCAGAAAATGGACTTGTTGCCTTTTGAAAAATAGCTCCTCATTTATATGATCTACTTGCTGCGGTGATCAATCCTGAGGTCCTTACTTTTTCAACTGTGCACTTCACAACTAGTGACGTGTATAAATCACTATAAAGCTCATTTTTATGCGGAGTAACTTTTGAAATTATTGATTGCAAAATATATTTTTTCTCATTTTCAATCATACTGTTTTCTTAAAATAAAAAAGTTTTCTTTATTTTAACTGTTAGGTGTTCTAAGTAAAAAAGATTTCTGTTAGCAATAGTTATTTCCTTCAAATGAAATATCGTTTTTATATGTGTGCTACTAATGTCAAGTTTGCAATATTACTCTAATAACCAAGTTAGGTACATTATTCTGTACAAGCAGCAAAATGCATTGATCAATATCCCAATATCAATTTCTAACGATGATAATGAAAATAACTAACATAATAACAGCATTATTATTGGATCTTTAGGCAATTACCATCATCGGTGAATCATTCTATCCCTTTCCTCCTCGTGATATTGTGTAGCTTTCATTTTATCTGCTCAAATCAATGGCGGCACTGGATACACATTTTCCTTTGTGCTAAACATACACATACATTGTAGATTATGGATCTATCAGTCCTGCAGATATACAGGGTTGGTCAAAAGTCCTGCATAAAATTCACATTGTTTTTTTGTAATATTGTCAGCACTGCACCTTTACCTCTACCTAGCCCATTTTTTCAATAGCAAGCTAAGTGACATGGCAGGGGGGGGGGGATCTATGAAATGGTCTTTAGAAACAG
Organism: Polydrusus tereticollis; assembly: GCA_963920685.1. Classification (NCBI taxonomy): domain Eukaryota; kingdom Metazoa; phylum Arthropoda; class Insecta; order Coleoptera; family Curculionidae; genus Polydrusus; species Polydrusus tereticollis. The sequence goes on from OY987328.1 coordinate 20,783,054, forward strand.
AATCTCAGCAAAGTAGGAAGCTGATCTTGTCGTTACGTTAAAATCAACCAGAATAAGTTTTTCCCAAAAATCTGTTATTAATCTTATTTACAATAGCCTACATTATTTACATTTGACCAGTACATTAAAAAAAGGATACCTTATTTAAATTGTAAAACATTATGTAAACATTTTTATGCCTTTGATAAATAAAATAAAAAATTCTCTTTTACTCCGTTTTTTCCCTTATCACCTTTTATTGTAAGCAAATGTTAGTATTTGGGTAGTTTACTTTCCTATTATAATAGTTCTGTGTTTTTAGGTTGTATTGCTCTCAAAAAGTAGTGTATTCAAATTGTTGGGTTGTAAACATCAGGGTTCGGCGAGGCTTTGCCAATTATCACAAAAGGCGGCCGGCGGGCGTTGAAGACAATGCCTACGTGCTAGACAGGTCAGTTGTTATGGGATGCAGTAGGAAGATGCTTAGAGGGATGCGGTGTTGCAAGTGGTTTTCGCGTGGAAAGAGTGATCAACAAAGCGAATGTTTTCATTTGGACCAGGCAGTAGGTTTTAGACTACTCTCTGATTGCCGCGAAGTCCGTGAGGGAACGACGTTCCGTCACGGACTTCGCGGCAATCAGCGCCAAGTGTTTTCGAGTAGGTCTTAGAAGTCGGTCTGTGGCGGAACGTCTCCTCCCCATGGACTTCGCGGCCAGCAGCGCCAAGTGTTTCTAAACAGTGAGTCGAGTTACAGATTATTTTCGTGTTGAAACGTCTTCTTCCCACAAAACAACCTTTTGCAAAAGTTGTTGAAGTAAAAGTATAATAGTTTGTTGCGGGTTACACGAACCCCCTTAAGTGTGATTAGTCAATGTTGCCATTGATTAGTTAATCGTTAATAACTCATGTGAAGTAGTAGTACGATTTCACAATTTATGTAAATAACTGACATTATCTGTTCAAATGGCATAGCTTGTTAGAATAAAGAAATGCTTTTGTATAGAAAAGTGTTTTCTTGAGAGTGATATTAGAAAAAAGAATCAGTGAATCACCCTATGGAAAAATAGTACATACTATTTGTTTCTGAGACTGGGATTTTAAAACTCAGGCTTTGTAGAAAGACCTTTCCAAACAACTATCGTCCAGACGCATTGCTTTCAGTCACAAGAATAAATAACAACCAGAAGGATAACAGAAAGAGAGATCCGATGCGATCTTCTATGACCTTGGCAGCGCGTGATTTATGAAAAACCGGGGCCGGTCTCAGGTATATTACCAAATATTTCAACGTTGCCTGACAGGACCGTCTTTGGGTTATAATTATGGTCAAATAATACATAATATTAGATGATTAAATATTATTTATTCACAGATTTGGTTAGAAATGGTTAATTTTAAAATATGAACAATGGCGCATTATTATACATATTCCTACTATTTATACACAATAATAGTCCATACTAAAATATATACACTGCCTACATATAAATGTTTATAAATGTCCCCGAACTATTAATTTATTTTTATTAATATTTTTAAAGTTTCTATTTATATATTTTAAAGTGTAAAACAATTTAACTCGCATAAATAAGGTAATAATATATTCTTTGGGGAAATGTGGACAAGGGTGAATGTAATTTATGTTTTTACCTATTTCAACAAGACTTAGCTCTACAACGAATAAAAAAAAACAAAGTTAATTTAAAATTTTGTCACATCGAAAGAATATTTAAGGGATGCGTGACATGTAATGTTGGAACTTTTATTTACATAGATTACTATTGAGCAATTTTGTGTCTACGTACAGTTGCGTTGATTAAGATTCTGACATCAATTTGACATTTTATGACATTTATGTGTAATTTAGTAAGTTAAGCTTTTACCATTTAATATATGTGGTATAATTATTAAAAATATGAGTGACAGAGTGAAATTGCCACTTTTTGGTATATTTTCTGTATATTTATAATTAGGACAACACAAAAGTATGAAAGGTTCAGTAGGAACGTATACCTTCGAAAATTGAACACACTTAATACACTTATAATGTAGATAATTAATAGGCAGAAAAGTAATAGGTTCAATATAACGAAATGCTGTCCGGAATTTAATTTCCGCACTATACCTCTAAATATAAAATTATCCTTACCTTTTGGGATCACTTGGTAAACTAAAAAAACTTAGATTGGGGAATTGTAACTTTTATTATCACAATTCTTCACACAACAAACATTGTGGGATTTGGATTTATTCTCCATATTTTGAAAAGTTTTAATAAAATACTACGGCACTGGCAGAACAACTTATCGCTACACTAGTTGTCGCGGCACTGGCCGATAAGTTCTTCCAATTTCTTCCAAAGCCCGAGCGGCAAAATCTACCTGAATATCGGATCTCTCTTTCTGTAATCCTTCTGGTTGTTATTTATTCTTGTGTTTCAGTTATATCAAAAGTTATAAAGAAGTCTATCAACGAAAAATTATTAAAGTATCTGGAAGGCTCCAACATTATTAGTGACCGCCAGCCAGTATGGATTCCGTAAGTCTAGATCACCAGGAGACCTTCTCTCTTATGCTACTCACGTTTGGAATAATGCAATAGAACATCATGGAGAGTCCCGGGAGGTAGCACTGGACATTTCCAAGGATTTTGATCGAGTATGGTATGAGGGGCTCCAAACCAAAGTGAGAGCATACGGAATGCCGGTTCAATTTTGTTCATGACTGTCAAGCTTTCTTAAAGACCATTCTTTGCGAGTGGCGATGGACGGATTTTTTTTCAGACACATTTAACATCAACGCCGGAGTCCCTCAAGATTCTATATTGTCGCACACCCTACCTTTACTACACATTAACGATCTTTTGGAAAAAACTAGAAATCCTATATATAGCTTCACTGATGACAGTACCCTTGTTTCATATTTTACTTTGGATGCTCGGTCATCGACTGCCAATGCACATCCCTATAGGCAACAAGAGGTCTTACATCTCAACAAAGATTTGGAAGAAATTCTGTCTTGGGTAGTAGTCAAGTAGAATTTAACGTTTTCAAAACCCAGGCGGCAGTTTCTTTTAAAAAAGGTAATGCTGAAAAAGCGGATATGGTTATGGCGGGACACTCGATTCCCTTGGCTTCATCAATTCATTTATTGGGCGTCAACTTGCATAGTCATATTGGATAGTCATATGTCTTGACATAGCCACGTTGCGGCCATTGCTAAAGTAGCATCGCAGACGCTTCAAATGAACCTCTATTCTCCCCAATAAGTTTTGATTCTCTATAAAGCCCAAATTTGACCATTGCTGGCGTACTGTTCGCATATTTGGGGCTCTGCTCCTAAACATACCATAAATTGCTAGATTCCGTTTAAAGAAGAGCCATTCGCTTGATCGGTGACCATAATCTGAGTGTTTGTCTGGAAAAGCTTTCAACATCTGGGAAGCTTTGAACATCGAAGGCAGGTTGGCGACTTGAATCTATTTTACAAATATTTTCATGGCAAGTGCTCAACTGAGGTTGGCCGGTTGATTCCCATTGAACCCAAAGCGGTTAGAAAATGGTAGAAATACACGACGAGCCACTGCACTACGTGGTTCAGCTTAGTGTCCCTCAAATGACACTGTTTAAACATTCTTTCATCTGGAGAACGCCATCATCATTTAAAAGAAATGGACATATGGAGCTAGACATAAGTCATTAGATCTAATTAAATTTTTATCTTTCAGTAAGAAAGCAAAGTGTATTAATAAGACAAAATAATCATAATCTCTCCACAGAGTAGTGTTTTAGGACCAATTCTTTTTATTACTGTGTCAGCAAAAATTATTATCATTAAAGTGTGCTTTGCATCTAACGCCATACAGCTTAGCGGTAGAGCTTAACATTTGTTGAGTGTCAGTAAATACCAGCCTTATTAATTAATCAGTTATTCCGTCATCTTTAATAATCATCGCAAGTAATTTGATTCATCGCTAATATATCCAATTTTTTGAATAATTCACTCAATGGGTATTATGGAACAGTACAAATGATTCAAGGTTGAAACATATTTTCAAAACAGAGATAGAGTAAATGGTGAGTGGCAATACAATCAGCGTTCGTGCATGGACGATTATCGCGAAAATGCCGCATTTGCTGCTGGGGATTTTTATCATTGCCTGAGAAGAACCGTGACTCTATTCAGGGAAACAGGTTCTATACCACATAAAAAAAGGAGCTAGACCATCTTTAGGAACAGAAGAACGTGTTGCAAACGTTCGTGAAATATGGCAAAATACGCCAACAATATGTGTAAGACGCCTTAATTATTTCTTAAAAAACAGTTAAATTTGTTTCTTTATAAAGTGCAAGTATTCCAAGAAATTCGAGCTGCAGATTTTGAAAGACGCAGGAATTACTGTCACTGGTTTAACCAAAATTTATTGGAAATAAATGATTTATTATACCTGACATTCTTTTCTGATGAAGGCTGGTTCCACCTCAGCGGTTATGTGAATTCTTAAAATACATGCATGTGGAGTAGTGAGAATCCCCATTTTTGTGTAGAGTCCATATTGCACCCTCAAAAAATTGGTGCCTGGTTTGCTGTTTTCTGACAAAGAATTGTTGATCCTATTTTTTTCATGACACTGTTACAGCATAGCGATGTAGGGATAGTATTTAAAATTTATTTGTAGAGCAATAACTTGACGATGAACTACGTTTTGGTTATTTTCAGTAGCACGGTGCTATGACCCACATATCCACCGTAACTATTAACTATTTACGCTATTTTTTCGACGACATTAATCAGTTTCCGAACAGACATTAAATTCCCATCCAGATCACCTTGTTTGATGGTTATGGATCACTTCGTTTTTCCTCATTTGAAGATCAATATACAACACTTGAAAATTTAAAACACTTGCAAGAAAGGATAATCCAATAATATTGTAACATTTCTTCCGAGATGCTGGTCAACGCTTTCGAAAATACAGGGTGTAAATTTGAAAACTTCCCACCCTCAATATCTTTCTTGCAGTTATAAATATGAAAAATCGGATAGACACGTCAATTTTATATGTAAGGGGGACACTCTAAATGAATAGTTTTAGCCTTCTTGTTTCAACCCCCTAGGAGGGCGTTCAATTCTCTTTTCAGTGGTTTCCTACTTTCTTGCTTTTTGTCCAGAGGTTTCCGAATAATCGCGTTTTAAAGTTGCAGAAACAATTAAACTTGCCTGCATTGAGATTTTGGTTTTCAGGCTAGTATTTACACAAAAATTACTGTATTGGGTCTTCTTGTAGTACAAATGATTAGAAGATTAGGTGGCACCATGGGTGGAGCCAGACATTTTTCTAGGGGGGCCAAATACTAATAAACACAAACCATCATAAACATTAACGTTTTTTTTTTATCAAATGCCAATAAGTGGCAACTTTCTGGGGGGACATGGCCCTCCCCGGCCTCCCCCTCGCTACGCCCATGGGTGACACCGTTTCAAACTTTATTTGGGGATGGGCAAAGTAACCTCGAAAAATTTACACAAAAAGTAATCTAATAAATTTCGATGGTACTACGAGTACCTAGTTAATTTGCGTTCATTCGATGACTTATCAATAGTAATATGTTAAGTGCATGTAAAATTGCTGAAAATCATGCATGAAGGTTTGTTGCCCTAGAAACAGCTTGAATGCATTTTTATTGTTATTTACCAAAAAGTGCCCGACCGAAGGGAGGGCACTTTTTAAGGTAAATAATAATAAAAATGCATGAAAGTTGTTTCTTTAGGGCAACAAATCTGAGTGCATGATTATCAAGCCATTTTACATGCACGAAATATATTTTTTAGACTATTTCCTGAATGAAAACGAATCATTTTGATAAATTGACGCAAAATTGTCAAAGCAGAAATTTCAACTTGTTGTGACAGTGACGGTTATTCTCGTAGGTAACCAACAATGAAAAACCAGAAGAGTGCAATTTTCAGCTCAATCGCGACCGAGGGCTGATTTTCACCGAAAATCAAGTGAAAAGCGCATTGTAGTTACAGTATATGAGGGAAATAGTCAATAGTAATATGTTAAGTGCATGTAAAATTGCTGAAAATCATGCATGAAGGTTTGTTGCCCTAGAAACAGCTTGAATGCATTATTATTGTTATTTACCAAAAAGTGCCCGACCGAAGGGAGGGCACTTTTTAAGGTAAATAACAATAAAAATGCATGAAAGCTGTTTCTTTAGGGCAACAAATCTGAGTGCATGATTATCAAGCCATTTTACATGCACGAAATATATTTTTTAGACTATTTCCTGAATGAAAAACTAGTAGGTGCAGAAATATAAGACAACATTTTTATTTCGAGCAATACAAAGTATTACAATTGAATCATTTTGATAAATTGACGCTAAATTGACAAAGCAGAAATTTCAACTTGTTGTGACAGTGACGGTTATTCTCGTAGGTAACCAACAATGAAAAACCAGAAGAGTGCAATTTTCAGCTCAATCGCGACCGAGGGCTGATTTTCACCGAAAATCAAGTGAAAAGCGCATTGTAGTTACAGTATATGAGGGAAATAGTCACTAAAATTCCACAAAAAGCCTTACTATTCTATCAACAAATTCTAAAAATACGTTGATTTTTTACAAAAAAAAACATGGCCAGCAAATTTAAAAGATGTAGCCAAAACAGGAATATTATTGTTAATTCGCTTTTGCTTGTTGGGCTGTTCAGTGATAACTTTTATTAAGCGCATGAAGTGTAAGAATGGTTTATTCTCTTTAAGAAAGAACTGAAATCATTTTTATTAATGGTGAGGTTGGAAAGTGCGCACGAAGGAGGGCATTGGCTTTCAATGAAAAAAATCGAAATCGTGAAGTAAGTCACAGATATGTGCTGGATTTGGTGGCAAAGTTCTCCGAAACTGGTTCGGTGAGTAATAGAAAAATAAAAAACCTACGAGTGATGAATGAAGGCTCAAACTGAGGTTTTGGGATTATTTGCTACAGAGCCCACCAGCTCCTTGCGGACAGTAGCAAAACAGACAGGAATATCACACGAGATTGTAAGAAAAGCACTGAAAATGCATAAACTCCATCCATACAAAATGCAGATACTTCAAGAACTCTATGACGATGATTTTGATAGAAGAATAGAGTACAGTGAATTCATGAGTCGTCAAGTCAACGCCATCCCTAATATTCTGCCGAATATCTGTTTCAGCGATAAATGTTTATTTTTTCTAAATGGAAATGTTAACAAACAAAATTGTCGATATTGGAATGACGAAAACCCGCATATTTTTCAAGAAGGACATACACAATATCCCCAAAAAGTTAATGTTTGGGCTGGTATTCTTGGAAATGCCATTATTGATCCTTTATTTATTGAAGGAAACTTGAAGATATTATTGATCCTCTTATCACTCATGAGCTAGAAACTCAAATTGATGCAAAGGGTAATTTGCAGGTCAATTCCCGGTGAAGTTTTCCGAAATTTTAGGGAGGAGTTCGAAAACAGACTTTATTATTGTTTACAGGAAAATGGACAACAATTTTAACAACTTATAAGATAGTGCGTAAGTAGATCCCATGTGTTTTATTGTAGAAATTTCTCTTCCGCAATAAAAATTTTTTTTTGTCGAAGTAAAATAATCAATAAATAAGAAATCAATTGTTTAAACTAGATTTTCTTCCTGTTATTCAACGATTTTAACGGTGCCGCCTAATCTTCTACTCATTTGTACTACAAGGAGACTCAATGCAATAATTTTTGTGTAAACACTAACCTGAAAACCAAAATCTCAATGCAGGCAAGCTTAATTGTTTCTGCAACTTTGAAACGCGATTGTTCGGACACCTCTGGACAAAAAGCAAGAAAGTAGGATACCACTGAAAAGAGAATTGAACGCCTTTTAAATCGATGTGCCACTTGACCCCCATTCCTATTTAAGATTCTAAGGGTGACATCTACCCCTTCTAGGGGGTTGAAAAAAGAAGGCTAAAACTATTTATTTAAAGTGTCTCCCCCTTATAAATGGAATTGACGTGTCTTTACGATTTTTCATATTTTTAACTGCAAGAAAGATAGTAAGATTTTTAACTGCAAGAAAGATAGTAAGGGTGGGAAGTTTTCAAATTGACACCCTGTATGAAGAGACGTGTAAATTTATGCTTGGAGCATGGCGGTGGCCACTTTCAGCAATTTCTATAATTTTTATTTTCCTTTCTTTACCGGGTGATGATACATGGCTTAGTTAAACATAGGAAATCCCATGTAAATTTTGAAGTTACTAAATATTGGCTTCGCTGTACATTTTAGAAAAAAATAGTATTAAAGTTTTTTGAAGAGGCCGATACAATAAATACAGGTGCTAAATTTGAATAAATTTTAATAAGCCAATCCTAACTTATTCAATTAAATGTGAAATGATGAACATATCAAAGGATTGTACTGTACCTAGCAGGACTATCATAAATAGTTTCTTTTTTATGCCTGTGGAACAGGAAGAGATTTCTAAGATAATAAATAACCTAAAAAATAAAAGAAAGTGTAGGAATTGACGATGTATCGATTAAGGTTGTTAAAATTTTAAGGCACAGTATTCTTAAACCAATTCAATATCTAGCAAATTTAATGTTCAAAACGGGTATATTTCCACGTGATCTAAAGATGGGAGTTGTTGTTCCAATATTTAAAAAATCCGATTCTTCAATGGTCAGTAACTGTAGACCTATTACAATTCTAAATGTGCTGTCGAAGGTGTTAGAGAAGCTTCTGTACAATAGATTGTTCGACTTTCTGGATGTAAACCGTGTCTTGACAGATTTCCAATATGGCTTGCGATCGGGTAGATCGACAGAGGGAGCAGCGGCTGACCTTGTAGAATTCATTTATAATAAAATGGACGATGGGTGTCGTGTCGCTGGTCTCTTTTTTGATCTGTCCAGAGCTTTTGACAGCTTAAATCATGAGTTTGTTCTAAGGAAGTTGTCTTGTTATAGCTTTAGGGTTAATATATTAGATCTTCTGAGCTCGTATTTGTAGGGCAGACAATTTTGATTAAAGTTGAGGACGTGTATTCGGAAAGTATGGACACTGACATAGGGGTTTCTCAGGGCTCGGTTCTGGGTCCTCTACTATTTTTAATATTTGTCAACGAAATACTACAATACATATCAAATGGCATAACTATTATGTTTGCTGACGATACCTCAGTGGTGGTCTCAGCACGGAGCTTGGAGGAATTGACCAATAAAATATATTTAACTATTAAGGAATTTAGTGAACGGTGTGGTAAAAATAATCTTATTTTGAATACTGAAAAGACTGTCTATATAAATTTCAGAACTTCAAAATTAAAACCGGAAATTCACTTAAACAATAATTTGGATAGAGATAAGAGTACAAAGTTTTTGGGATTGTACCTTGATGAATATCTCTCATGGAACAGTCATATAAACCATATAAGCCGAAAAATAAATGCGGGATATGACGCAATATCTCAGTTGAGAGACCTAGTGGATAAGCCTGCATTGGTTACCATCTACTATTTATTAATATATTCTCATTTAAGTTATAATGTGATACTATGGGGAAATGCTACAAATTACCAAAGAATGTTTACCAATCAAAAGAGAATTATAAGACTTATTTTTAAACTTAACACTATGAGTAGCTGTAAGCCAGTTTTCATAGAAAAGAAAATAATTGTATCCACAAGACTCTGTTGTAAATAAAACAGAATATAAGTTATTTTAATACCAATCCAATTTTTATTCTTATAATACACAAAACACAAGAGCGTTGCTTTTAGACAAGCATAATTTAAAAAAATTCGAAAAAAATCCTTTGTATATAGGAAAAAAATTATACCGGGTGTTGCATCGTCGAGCGGGACATAGGAAATCCCATGTAATTTTAAATGGGGTCAATTATTGGCTTCCCTAATTATTTTAGAGAAAAATTCTATTTAGGTTTATTAAAGAGCACTAAAACCCACATTCAAAAGAATAACTTTAGATATTTTTGATGAGCCCGTTTACGGGTTATCGCCGATTTCTTTTTAACTATTTCTCCTTTTTATGGCCCCGTATTTGCGGGCACCAGTCAAGGTAAAAGATGACTGTCAAATAAAGTTGTCATTTTGAAATATGTGCTTTATTGTTATAAAAACTCGTACATCGAAAATATTAAAGGTGTATTTATGAGTACAAATTAATCTGAATAAAACTAAGATAAAGTATCCAATTACAAGGTTAATTATGACATTTTACATGTTTCAATATTTTACTAATTAATAGGTAGGTACTATTAAATTGTTAGAACTTTAGGATTTAAGAAGATGTTCAAATATTCCTCAAAATGACAACTTTATTTGACAGTCATCTTTTACCTTGACTGGTGCCCGCAAATACGGGGCTATAAAAAGGAGAAATAGTTAAAAAGAAATCGGCGATAACGCGTAAACGGGCTCATCAAAAATATCTAAAGTTATTCTTTTGAATGTGGGTTTTAGTGCTCTTTAATAAACCTAAATAGAATTTTTCTCTAAAATAATTAGGGAAGCCAATAATTGACCCCATTTAAAATTACATGGGATTTCCTATGTCCCGCTCGACGATGCAACACCCGGTATAATAAGCTGCCATTGCGGGTTCAATCACTTGCATTTAATAAATTTAAGGTGTATGTAAGGGACCTTCTTATTGAAAAATGTTATTATTGTGTAAGTCAGTATTTGTCAGATAGCTTTAGTTGACTAATTAATTGTTTTATTTTATTTATATTTCTTGTTTTGTTCTGTGCCTTGTTTCTAAAAATTGTTTTGTATAATTTAACTATTTTAGAGCGATGTGATATACATAATTTTTGCAATCATCTGACGTGTACGTCCATGTATTTGGCAAAAGTACAAATAAACATATCTATCTATCTATCTATCTAATTTCTATGACGCTATTGTTAAAAATTGACCTAAAGCTGGACATAACAAATAAAGGTTATTTCACATTAAAAACACATTTTCGTTTCACCAATCCGGCAATCACACATCCAAAATGAAAGCCACCATTATGTTTTTCTTACTAAGCCTTTAATTTAACAGATACTGCTCTTAAACTGTTTCCTGTATAATACTACTAAATCATAGTTACTTTTTCCTTAGTGGAATAGCTTATGTTTAGCTATAATTAAAGCGCCTTCAATACAAATGTTGTCACTGATGCTACTTTTCGTTTTGTCAATGCTAAATAATAATTTGCTGGTGCTTGCTGTATTACCTAAACTATGAAAAGTTCGTAATTTTGCCCATCACATTTAATTAAATAAGTTAGGGGTTAGCTTATTAAAATTTATTCGAACTTGGCACATTGGCTCACTGTATCGGCCTCTTCATAAAATTATAATACAATTGTTCTCTAAAATGTACAGGGAAGCCAATATTTAGCCACTTCAAAATTTACATACGATTTTTTATGTTCAACTAAGTCATGCATCACCCGGTATACACAGGAGTGAATAATATTTTTTTAATAATTTACCATAGAATACGTATCCATCTAGGCACATAAACTATAGTTACTCAAGCCACAGTATAACGTTTTTTTTAACTTTTATACCATACAATGTTAGTGAATGTTTTGATTTTGTGAGAAATTTGTGGAAATGTTTCTGTTTCTGTGATCTTGTTTCTTTTGACGTTGTTTCATTTTATGCTGTAACAATGTTGTAGCATACTTCTGAAATACATATTATCATTACTTTTTCTCCATCCATCTTAAATCTAACTGACCTGAACTAACCCTAATTATAGGTGTATTGCGAAATATAAAATTGGCCAAAATTGCCGAAATTGTAAAATTAATTGAACTGAATACAGATCTTTTAAATTTAATTAATTAATTCTTTGTGTCATTTGGCATACAGCCCATCGAACCCACAAAACAAACAAACCGATTATTATCAACTTTTATCTGTCCATTTTAACTAGATTATCTATGGAATTCCAGATTAAAATTTAAAAGTCCGTGTTAAAACGGCCCGGCTACAATTTCAAGAAATGAGAGAAATAGAGAAAATGAGAAAAAAGAAAATAAAAAAAGGCCTTTTAGTGGCATAAGTTAGAGTCGAGGGGCCAGTGTTTGCAGCGGTTATGTGAATGTTTTGCATTTCAATGGGTATCGGTAGTTTTATTTAAAATACAAGGTAACTGAGCGTTCTGAGTAACTGTCGGAGGATATGAACTTTACAAATGCAACCACTAGTCAACACTTGGGATAGTGGACCTTTTGCACCGACGGCTTAGGAAGAAAAAATGTTAGATACATATTCTTTGATACTTTGTCGGCTAAACAAATATTAAGTATATTAATGGTAGTAAACGAAGAACTGTAAATGACAGTAAGATTAACCGTTGACTCACCGTTATATGCACCGTAACTATTTAATCGCGATCAGAATGTTTTCTGGATTAAACTTGATTTTTTGCATGCGCCGTTGTCAAAACAGCCGGTAATCGCGATTCAATGTAATCCTACCAATTTCTGCGTTTAAGCGAAATTTTCTAACCTCCCTTTTTTGTTTTGTGGGGGGCCCTAATTTTTTGGTCGATTTAAATTATTATTGTCTGGAGTTTGTGTGAAATATTGTTAATTTTTTCGAATTAATATGGAAATCGAAGATGAACTGTTTTTAGAAGATGATCTTGATATACTTGAGATCATCGATTTTGGTTTTCCTAGAAGGAATTATTTACGTGAGGAGTATTTCGATGTAATGGACAATTATTCGTTTTTCAAACGGTTTAGGCTTACCAAGCAAACTACTGTTAGATTATTGGAGGAAGTTGAAGAGCATCTTGAATTTGATAATGACTTGTGAGTAAAAAAAAGAACATAAATCACAGCAGTTTTATTTCAACATTTTTTGATTGTTTTATAGAAATAATTCTGTTTCACCCATGAATCAGTTATTGGCAAGTTTAAGATTTTATTTATGTGGTGCACACCAGGACGCAATTGGCGATTTTATGGGAATGCACCAGACAACTGCTTCAAGGGTTATAAAGAAGGTGTCAGAAACAATAGCTCGTCTAAAGCCAATTTACATCTCGATGCCAACTGGAAATGAAATCATACAGGTTCAAAATGAATTTTACCAGTTAGCTAGATTTCCTGGTGTTTTAGGATGCCTAGATGGAACCCACATCAAGATAAAATCTCCTGGTATGTACTTTTGTTTATACCAACCTAATGTTCATTTATTATTGAGTTTATAATTAAATAAAATTATTTAAGATTTGTTGGATCGAAAAATGATAATTATTTCTGGATATTGTAAGAAATAGGTACTAACTACAAATTTAAATAATGTTTTAAGGGGGAATAGATGCAGAAATCTACAGGAACCGAAAAGGGTACTTTTCCCTCAATGTTCAGGTCATATGCGATAGTAAATTAATAATAAGGGACATAGTTGCCAGATGGCCTGGATCAGTACACGACATGACAATGTTCAATCATAGCCGAATTAGAGCACGGATGGAAGCAGGAGAATTCCCGAATAGTGTACTTTTAGGTAAGTTTAAAAGATTAATTATTTTCTTCCTTTTATTTAAACTTTGTTACAGCTGACAGTGGATATGCTGACAGGCCATATCTTATGACTCCCTTGGGCAATCCCAATAATAGAGCTGAACAGCTATATAATGAGTCCCAAATTCGAACCCGTAATTGTGTCGAGAGGCAGATTGGAGTGTGGAAGATGAGGTTTTTATCTTTACTATATGGATTGAGATGTAAGCTGCAAACATGTTTATCAGTTGTTGTCGCCACAGCAGTCCTGCATAATATAGCCAGAGCTATGAACGAAGATATGCCTCCTGCTCTGAATAACATTGATGAAGAACAGCTAAGATATCTAGTTGAAATGGGGAATATCCCCCATGTCCCACATAATGAAAATGATATCATCCCTGTCAACAATCACAGACGAAATCTTATAAATCAGTTTTTTGGATACCTTTAAATGAATGATTTTAATTCAAATTACCTACTCAAATTATTATTTTGTTTAAATATTTAAAATTAATACAAAAATTAAAGAAATTCAAAGATGGTTTTATTTCATTTATATTAATTAAAATGTGATGTAAAGTTACAATGCACTGCCCAAGTTTCTTAGTAATGTTTTTTTATATTGTATTTCAACATTTAATAGTTCTAATTTTAGCTTTTGCTCTTCTCTTTGAAATTTTACATTTTCTTCAATTTGACCTAATTGTTTTTCCAGCAAACTCATTCTTCTATCCAAAAGTAAGTTGTATTTTTCAGATATATCTGAAGTTGTTAAGGTTCTAGTTACCATCGGTCTTCTCCTATTTGGTGCTTTTGTAACCTGAGGTGTTACACATGAACACCCTGCAGAGCTGGAGGCTATGGGTGGTGAACTCTTCTGTAGAACAGAATTTATTGGCAATTTCAAATTATCAGTTCTAAGCTTCTTCCATGCAGAAGTTCCTACAAACAATATTTCTTTTTTAATTGACTTGGCCGATACTTGCTGGAAATCCATAACTAATATGTTTTTTGGGAATGTAAAGACTTTTACATATTTTTTCCAGTTGTTTATTAAATTTACTGATGTTAATACACTAATCACATGACATGGTAGCTTCTTCAGATGTACGTGTCATGTGATTAGTGTATTAACATCAGTAAATTTAATAAACAACTGGAAAAAATATGTAAAAGTCTTTACATTCCCAAAAAACATATTATATTTCTTTTTATTTTACCACCAGCATTTTTAAAATCAATTAACAATATAGGTCTGTTTCAACCTTGCTGAAAACCTGAAAACAAGAAAATGATCATTGTTGGGTGGTTTTCAGCATGGTTTAAACAGATCTAATGTAATAACTTACCAGCCTCAGTCTCTGCTGATATGTCATCAAGCTTAGTTTCTTGTAAAGCATGTTTCTAAAAGGAAAAATCAATATTAGTTAGAAATAAATACATAGGTAGGTACCTACTTATATTACCTATTGAAAAATATATGTAAGAACCTACCTGCAGAGGGATTAATAAGAGCACCATTATCATTTAAACATTTTGAATTATTAATATAAATCAAAAAATATATTGAATATAACATTTTTATAAAATAAACTACCTTTCGAATATTACCTTATTAACAACAATGTTCTGTACACCCATTATCTCCACATTACTGTGATTTTCTTGATCTTCATCATCATTATTAGGCACAAAGTTAAATTCATAGTCTCCGCTATGTTTGTTTATGGGCATTTCTTGCTCCCCATCGCAATCATAAGGATTTTGAAGGCCAAGAAGACATTTTTCGTTTAGTATTGACATCAGAATTTTTTCTAAATCATCAAAAATGATGGAAGGCATAGTGCCCCCACCAGTTAATAGTCGTTGTTTTTTTTCCTCTCCTAACTTCTTTCTCAGTTCTTTTTTTTTATTCTCATAAAGTCGTTTCAAGGAATCGGCATTTCGAAATGCTACTGTGGGGCCACTAGCATTGAAAACTCGCTCAATGTCTTTCCAAACTTCCTTTTTATCGTCCAGAGATGTTCGATTAGTTTTTTTATCCTCTAATATTTTCCAGTATCTTTTGCTTATCAAAGTTATTATATACAGTTTTTCCGCCTGTGTAAAATTTGACACTCTTTTCATCTCTGCCATTTTCTTTAAACTAGTACGTATTGTAAATACTTTTTCAGAAAAATTGAATTTGTTATAGATTATAGATTAAAAACTGAAAAATATAAGGTTATGTCCCTATTTCTTCTTTTTACTTTTCCCATTTGCGGCGTTGCCAAGTAGACAAACACGATTTACTAATCCAAACGTATAAACCGACGGTGCATACAAAACGAGTTTCGATTGGTTAATCCGGTTTTGCTAATCTTAGAAACGGCGCATTTGGCGGTCAGCTAACTGAAGTTTCCACAGAATCGAGGAGCAGTTCCTACAAAGCAAATAATTTTTGTTAGGTGACTGTCTCACCAAGTAGGTACAAAGCTTCCTTTATATTTTTGTTATCGGAACTATACGAGAATGTATTTAATCAAATAACACACGTTTTGTCAGGCACGAAGGATAAGTAGGGGAGAGGTAGTAACAGTGAGACGAAAAAATTTGAATTCAAATATTTATTTTAAACAAATACATTTTTCTTTAAAACTTTAACCTGACTTCAGAAACAGCTTTGGAAACAAAATGGAAAATTCGCTTTAGCGAAAAACAGAACAAACTCTTCAAAAAAAATATACAAAAAAAACCTGTAATTGTCTCACTGTTCTAACCTATTCGGAACAATGAGACATATACTTAGTCATATTATTTTACATTTAAACTTGAGAAATTAATGTCAAATTTCAACAATGATTGCTGCCTTTTTGTTCCATGTGCTAGCGGAGGAGAAAGGATAATTCTAATATCTTTTTTAATGACGATGGACATATCTTGAACCTGAGGTACAATAAAACGATCGAAGCACTTTCCACTTCTTCTTAGGAATGTCACTTCAAACTCATTTTCTTCTACTTGAGAAATCACCTTTCCCACATAATAAACATGTTGTTTTCCCTTGAACTCAACTAGGATATATTCACCAGGAACGGGATTACGATCAACGGCACCAAAGTTAAACGGTTCGGGTTCATCTTCAAAAGTTTCTTCGCCGCTACTAGAATCTTTTAGCTCAATATCAACATTCTCGTCGTCTTCGTCGGAGTCGCTGTCGAACAGTTGTTTTTTTACCTTGCGTGCTTTTATCAAAGTTTTGTTTTTAAGCTGAAGAAGCTCATTTTTTTCAGGGGTATCCGTTGCTATCATCGTCTTTCCCTTTCGCCTACGTTTATTTAGCGTCGACTTTCTTGGACCGGCCTTAGGATACCCCTTAAAAATACTTGGACTTACAAAGGTTTTGCCAGATTTTTTCACAGACGGTGTTGTCGAAGTTGTGGCTACATTCAAAGGTTGATCCTCAGATGCTGAAGTTGTGGCTATGTTCAAAGGCACAGACACAGGTTCAGATTTTCCGTAATTTAGTTCGCTAGTGGACTCTGTGAGTGATACATTTTCTTCATCTAGAGGGTTCTCTCTATCTGTTACTGCACTTGGCATGAAATCTTCTTCGTTTAAAATAAACTTGTCAAACGGAAAAATACCGGTTTTTCTAAATGCACTTGAGATATTTACAGGTGTCATGGCACGCGGATAAGCTATTCCGACACAAGACGCAATATTATATATTGTAAACGTCTGACCTGGATGGTTCATCATCCATGAATCCACGGCTGAACTGTAAAATGTTTGAAATGGTTTCATCAACCCAACATCCAAAGGTTGCAGCTTGTTCGTGCAGTGTGGCGGGATAGTTAATATTGTAACACCGTTATCTTTACATATATCGATAGCCTCTATTGACAGATGACTTTGATGATTGTCCATTATGAGCAGCGAGGGATTTTCTTTCGAACTATTGGTGTGCTTTATAAAATGCCTTACAACTTTTACAAAAGATTCGGTGTTCATCCAGCCCCCTTTTGTTGCTAAACCAAGTGTGCCTGGTGGGGCTCCATTAACCATGAAATCCTTAAAGTGGACCCGAGGAAATATCATAATGGGTGGGATGGCAAATCCAGAAGCCGCTACAATACAACATGTAGTGACAAGTGTTCCTCTTTCCGCACTTGTAGCCTTACTCACTTGGCGTGACCCTTTCTCGGCAAATACTTTGTGGTGTTTTTGAACGGTAACCGTACCAGTCTCATCTAAGTTATAAATTCGACTTCCATCACCGAAACTTGGATGCCTCTTTAGAACTTCTTCCAGTTTTTTAAAAAATATTTCAACGTTAAACTTGTTAAACCCAGTAGCCCTTGCCAAGCTACACCCTTCTGGAGTTCGTAACGACAAGTTAGGGTGGCGCCTCTGAAATGCTTTAATCCACGCAAGTGAGGCAACTTTTTTTGTTTCCCATCCATGAGGCACATTTATGTTATTTTGGATTGCTGTTTCATAGGCTAAGCGACGAGTATCTTCTCGAGACAAACCATAAAACATTTTGGCACATGTCACAATATATTCACAAAGAATATTTTCTTGTTCGTCGGTGAAAATTTGTCTTACTCTATAGTTAGGACGGAGATGAATGTTAGGATTATCGTGATATTTTTTAACGTATCTGTGAACTGTTTGAAAAGACAAGCCCTTAACTCTAGAAGCTTCGCGAATACTCATGCCATTTCGTACTAATTGGATAGCATCCCTCATTGATTCTTCTGAAAACGTACCAATTTTTTTGCTTGTTTTATTTTTTCTTGGCATCTTCGCACTGTAAGTTTATAGAAAAATGCGTAAGAATACAAAATAATACTACTTATACATCACGATGGAACAGTGAGACAGTCTCAGTGTTCTAACCACCCTTTTGTCCCACTGTTCCTGAAACACGTGAAATTTTAAAAAATAATGCATACAGAAAATCACCAAGCCCGTTGCTTACAAATACTAGATTACTGTTCTAAAATACATATTTACTTTATAAAAAATACTTACCCCTAAAAAACGTACTTATTATTGCCAAAAATGCTTCACGAAATTCGCCGTGTTATTTACTTTGATGCGCTCTCTCCGGAGATCGGCTGTTAACTAAATTAAAAATGGTCCGATTGCGCTGAAACTCTGCGTCAAGCCCGGACGATGCTATATTCAACTGTGACTGGTCGTTTAATGTTGTAGTTGGAGTACGTTCGTAATTGAAGAACGTGTCTCATTGTTCCGACCGTCTCACTGTTACTACCTCTCCCCTACAGAATTACTTACAGGTATAGTATTAATTAGTCGAGAACATTTGTTTGAAAGAAATTTTAACGTAAAATTTACATTAGATAATTCAATGCGTAAGTAGATTTATTTTAGGATTATTTGCTAATTTTATGGGTTTGTGTTTAAGTGAATTTTATTATAAAATAAGTCTGCGATTCCAAATTATTTATTCTACAGTAAAATCTCTCAATAGCGACCACCCTTGGGGAATCAAATGTTGGTCGGCTAACTGGGGTGGTCGGTTAATAGAGAAAAATTAAAACAACTGGTCTGCATTTTACAGTGTTTTTGTATTAATTAGTATCTACATACAGTGTCACCATTGAACTCCGCACCATATGGAACTTTTTATTATTAATAAGGTTAGTTCAAATTAAATAAGGGCAATCGTTTTTGCTTCAAATCAGACTAAAAATTATATATTCAATATCACTATCTGTCATTCGGTATCTGTCAAATAATACATTTTTTTCAAGAAATGCTGAAAAATGGCATTGTTTAACCGAATTTCAAAAAATGTTATTAGAAAAAGTTGTTTCTAGTATAATTTTAGGCCTATGTAGCATAGGGTGACCAACTAACAATGCGAGGTACTGTATCTGGGAAACTATCTATCGTAGAGGCTTGCGACAAAAAAAATTGTTACTAAAACGGCCAAGAGAATAACCTGGAAAATATTTTCAAGTTTCTGAAATGACCGCTAGGGGGCGTAACTGCAATCTGGAATCTAAAAAAGTGATGTTTCTGTAAATTCCGCTATATTAACTTAATAAAAAAATCCTGATCTTTAAAGTCGAGGATAATCTGAACCTTTTTTGTTTGACACTTTTTGCAGTGGGGGGTATTCAAACGTTTCCGTAAATAACATCCTGTATCTTCGAAACGGCTAAGCCGATTTGAACAAACTTGGGCTCGTTAAAAGGAGCTATTCTTGGGCTACAAACATTATTATATTTGAAGTTTTGTAAGTTTCACATATAGCCGCTAGAGGGCTTTTTTCGGCATTCCAACAGAAATGGTTAATTTTCTCAACAAAATAAAATGCATTGGTATGATTTTTTTTTTCATGAAAAAGTAGCTTAATGATGCCTAAACTAGCTTGCGAAAACCTCATCTCGATATCTTGTTCCTAACCCAAAATATCGGCAATAGAAAATTTTATACGATAATTCATTAAATTTTCATTTTATTGTAACTATATTTTTCTGGAATTCTTTCTATTATGTAAGTGGTGGCCCTAAAAAGGACCGATTTATTAAAGGAAGATTTTTAATGCCCCCGCAAATGCTCGAAATGCTGACCATCACGTTCTATGCACAAAAAAGACAATTAATAGAAGCAGGCCATGGAAACAAAACAAATACCTAATCAAAACCTAAATAATCCAAATTGTCAATAGTTGTCAAAGTTTTGCGTTACTTTGAGTAATTTTTGTGTTTACAAAATGCATTTTACGAATGATGAAGCTGTTGATATGCTTGCGGTTTATTTTGAATGTCTTCAGAATGCCGCAGTAGCTAAAAGAGTTTACGCCGCTCCATATCCAAATCGGCGTCCTTGCGATGTGAGAGTTTTTCCCCGATTAGTGGCGAGTTTACGAGCCAATGGTTGTTTTCGGCCTAAGTTTCAACGGCAAAGAATTGGAAAAACACAAGAAAATATTAACTACGTACTGATGGGGTATATTGAAGGAAATCCTTATGTTGGCACAAGAGCATTATCCCTTGAGTTGGACATATCACGAACAACGGTTCAAATATCTTGAAGGACCATAGGTAAGTTCTAATCGCCATCAAAGTTAGCTATTCGTTTAAACTTTTTTTAATCACTTTTAGAATGCACCCATATCATGTCGTTTTGCATCAGGCCTTGAAAGGGGAAGATTTTGATCGGAGGTTGGACTATTGCCATTGGATGTTAGGTATGATATGCCAAAATAGAGAGTTTTTATTTCAAATTTTTTGGACCGATGAAGCCACCTTTAGTAGTGACGGGAAAGTCAATCTACATAATATGCACTATTGGTCTGCAGAAAATCCGCATTGGTTGCGTGAAGTTCAGCACCAAGGACGTTGGAGTTTAAATGTGTGGTGTGGCACACTGGAAGGCAGAATTATTGGGCCATATTTTCTTAGCAATCCCTAAATGGCAATGTCTTTCTTGCCTTTTTGGCCAATCAATTAACATTGTTGTTGGAAGATGTGCCTTTGGAAACAAGGCAAAACTTGTTTTTGCAGTTGGATGGTTGCTCAGCACATTTTGCCATTAATGTGCTAGAGCATACTAATGCAGTATTTCAACAGCGGTGGATTGGAAGAGGAAGTCTGTTTCCATGGCCTCCGCGATCACCAGACCTAACTTGCCTGGATTTTTATTTATGGGGACGGTTAAAGGACATCCTGTTTCATACTCAATCTACGACCAGAGAAGATTTGAAAAACCGGATTCGTAATGCAATACGTAACATACCGAGAGCCGAAATTGAAAGTGCAGTTTTGTCTACCCATGAGAGCAATGCATAGAACGTGATGGTCAGCATTTCGAGCATTTGCGGGGGCATTAAAAATCTTCCCTTTATAAATCGGTCCTTTTTAGGGCCACAACTTACATAATAGAAATAATTCCAGAAAAATATAGTTACAATAAAATGAAAATTTAAGAAATTTTCGTATAAAATATTCTATTGCCGATATTTTGGGTTAGGAACAAGATATCGAGCTGAGGTTTTCGCAAGCTAGTTTAGCCATCATTTAGCTACTTTTTCATGAAAAAAAAATCATACCAATGCATTTTATTTTGTTGAGGAAATTAACAATTTCTGTTGGAATATCGAAAAAAGCCCTCTAGCGGCGATATGTGAAACTTACAAAACTTCAAATATAATAATATTTGTAGCCCAAGAATAGCTCCTTTTAACGAGCCCAAGTTTGTTTAAATCGGCTTAGCCGTTTCGAAGATACAGGATGTTATTTACGGAAACGTTTGAATACCCCCCACCACTTTTTATTTTTAGAGATACTGCAAAAAGTGTCAAACATAAAAGGTTCAGATTATCCTCGACTTTAAAGATCAGGATTTTTTTTATTAGGTTAATGTAGCGGAATTTACAGAAATATCACTTTTTTAGATTCAAGATTGCAGTTACGCCCCCTAGCGGCCATTTCAGAAACTTGAAAATATTTTCCAGGTTTTTCTCTTGGCCATTTTAGTTATAATTTTTCTTGCCGCAAGCCTCTACGATGGATAGTTTCCCAGATACAGTACCTCGCATTCTTAGTTGGCCACCCTGTACAAAGTATCAGATGTCTAGCGCAAAGTTGAATTTTTTGTAATTTTTTCGAATTAACATGTTTTTTTTTTATAATGTAAGTTAACTTAATGGCTAAACTATTTGCTTATACCATACTCAATATTTAATTTAATTTGTATGCTTATTTTTTTACTAGAATGCCATTTTTTTTCGAAATATAAAATGAGGGACAAAAAAATTTGACACGGGTGGTGCAAAGTTATCATAATTTAACAATTATAACAGATAGACGTCATATGTTCCATTTTTCTTATAGTAAATACACGTACAAAGTTAAAAAAACTAATAAAATTCGCAGATATCAGATTAGTTCACAATTTAAACGCATATCCACAATAAAATATCAAGGCAATTTCGAATTTTATAAGTAGGCCATGGAAAAAAAAGGAATGCCGAATAAATAAAAGAAATGTCATAAGTTGGAATATTTTCGCAAGTTATAGTTTTCTCTGTTATCACCAATGTTGTCCATTCAAGAAAAAATAGAAATTGTTTTAATCTGTGGAGAAAATATGCCTCACCGGTAAGTATCCAGAAAGAAATTTGCAGCATAGCACCGTTTCAAGAATAATGTCAAAGTTTAGAGAAACTGGATCTGTTTAAAATAATTTTAAAAAACCTTACGCAGCAAGTAAATACGATGAAGAAGCACAATTATTAGATGTTTGTTTAAGTGTTATTGACAACGGTCAAACTAGTATACCCAAGATAAGTGATTCAACAGGGTACAAGAGGCAAAGTGTTAGAAAAATTCTTCAGAAAAATCGATTTCGGCCATATAAACTCAAATTTATGAACACATTGAAAGAACGCGATTTTGAAATCCGTCTAGATTTTTTGTTTTGGTATCAGGGTCAATACGAGGAGAATATTCTTTTTCCGTACAAGATCTTATGGACGGATGAAGCCACTTTCTCTTCGAATGGTACCGTGAGCTTACAAAATTGCCGATGGTGGTCTCAAAAAAATCCCAACTTAACAATTGAATGTCGCGACCAGTATCATTTTAAAACCAATGTATGGTGTGGGATTCTGAAAGATCAGCTTATTGGACCATACTTCTTTAAAGTAAACTTATCTGGTGTAAGGTGCCTGACTTTTCTTGATAATGAGATTGCTGAAGTTTTGGATAACTTGCCCTTACACAATAGACATAACCTATGGTATCAGCTTGATGGTGCACCCATACATCAAACTGCAGCAGTGAAAGAGCGCATAAACCAATAAGTTATAGCGTGATAGAGAATGTTACTGGCCACCCAGATCGCCTGACATATCACCATTAGACTTTTTCCTGTGGGGTTATCTTAAACAGAAAGTTTATAAGAATCGACCGTTTAGAAATATCGAGCATTTGGAACAAACGATCAGACAGTGTTGTGCCGATATAAAACCAAGCTTTTTACAAAATGCTGTCAAAGACGTTTATAGGCGGGCGACTGTTTGTATACAGCGAGAAGGACGGCACACTGAAATGAGAAATTTTTTGTTTCTTTGAATAATAGTGTTAAATAGTTATATTAAATTATACTTAGTATAAAATAAAATTTTATCAAATATCCAGATGTATTTGTCATTTGAAAAATGGAACATCTGATGTCTATCTGTTAAAATTGTTAAACTATGATAACTTTGCACCACCCGTGTCAATTTTTTTTGCCTCTAATTGTATATTTCGAAATAAAATGGCATTCTAGTAAAAAAATAAGCATACAAACTAAATAAAATATTGAGTATGGTATAAGCAAATAGTTTAATATCCATTAAGTTAACTTACAATATAAAAAAAAAAACATGTTAATTCGAAAAGATGGCAAGAAATTCAACTTTGCGCTGGGCATCTAAAACTTTATCCATAGGCCTAAAATTATACTAGAAACAACTTTTTTTTTAAATCGACCGGAAAGCAACCACTTTCTACTCAATTTTTTAACCGGAAAATGTCATTTTATCGGTCTAGACCAGAAAGTCATAAAAGAGGGACCGGTAAAGTACTTTACCGGTCCCTCTTTTTACTTTACCGGGCCCTTTTTTTACATTCCGATCAATATTTGAGAAAACGAACCAAACCCATAATAAGTAGGCTTTGACTTGATTGTTTCTTTCATGGCGTTTCATGGCAACGAACTGTCAAATTTGATACTGCTTATTAAAAATTGTGTTTAAAAGTTAAAAGTTAGATTATATTATGGAAATGAATGTGGATGAAGGTGAAATTCCTCTTGAAATAACTGAAGCGGCTGCTAGAGCACTCACGATTTGTTGCCGCATAAGTCCAGGGACAAGTATGAAAAAACGTTTGCCGTTTTCAAATGTTGGTGTAAAGAAAAAAATTGTACTTTTAACATAACAGTTCAAAAATAGATATTATTAATTATTAGAATAATTCTAATTTTAATTATTTATTAAGTACCTATTATCAAATAATATTTATTATAACTATTATAAATAAAAAAAATTCCTGACTATAGAGTTTTCAATCTGTTTAAAACTATATTAATGTAGTAAGCCATTATCTAAATTTTCTTGTACGCCACTGGTCTTGCGTCGATTTAAAAAAAAATATTGTACGTTACACAACCGGAAAGTACGTTTACAGGACTCGCAGGCTTCCAGGACTCGCCTGGCGGCTCGCCCTGGAAATTGCCTGCTTCGTCCTGTAAAATAGTACTTTCCGGTCTTGTAACGTAATATACTATTTCTTATAACATTTTTTTAAATTCGGTTAAAAAATGCCATTTTTCAGCATTTTTTGACAAAAATGTAATTTTTGACAGATACCGAATGACAGATGGTGACAATTGAATATATAATTTTTAGTCTAATTGGAAGCAAAAACGATAGCCGTTATTTAATTTGAACTAACCTTATTAATAATAAAAAGTTTCATATGGTGCGAAGTTTAATGGTGACACTGTATACAGTGCGTCCATAAAGTCTTGCACAAATTCATTTAAAATTCAGGTATTTACTTTTTAAAAACGCTCGGACACGTCAATTAGTATGAGGTATGAGGTCATCAATAAATGTGTTTAAAATAAATTTTCAAACGTCAATATTTCGGAAACCGTGATTTCCAGAGGTGTTAAGTGTTCATCATAGAATTCAAAATTGATATAATATACAGGGTGTTCCATTAAAAAAAATCCTTGATGACCTCATACCTCATACGTGCGACACCCTGTATAAAAACATTTTACGTTGAAAAATGCGCAAACAAAAGTACTAATTGAGGTGTCCGAGCGTTTTTAAAAAAAGTAAGCCCCTGGATTTTAAATGAATTTGTGCAAGACTTTATGGACGCAGTGTATGTAAATAATTTTAAATATTTTTGTTCAAATATACCAGAACTAAAATTAAATGAGATGAAGTCAATTTACCAATATGTATACAGGGTGTTTCAATAAAAACTCCCAGGCCAATTATTTCGAAAACTATAAGTGACATGTAAATTCTGTAAACGCCAGTTTTTAGCCTCTATGATTGGCTTAACAACTGTGCAAAAAATGTGTTTAAATAATACAATATGTAGGTGGCGCCATGGTGCAAAGAATTTTTTCGATGACAGGAACTTTTAAATGTCGTGGCTCTTAAAGATAATTAGTTTTTGATCAAATTATGTCTCATAAAAATTTTTGATAAATATAACATGAGCGGAGATATTTGGGGTTAAGTTTTTTATTAAAATAATTTTAACGAGTATTTTAATTATAAATATTTTTAATATCCTTTAGCAGATTTTAATTTAATTTTGGTAATGATAATTTTAGTGATAAAACGCTCGTGTAGCGCTAAATAATTACGTCCAGTGACGTCTCAGGGGACGCCTTAACAAATAATATTGGCAAAAAATAAGACGCCACTGAGTTTTTGGTAATTTTTATATTATTTTCGGATTAAGCAACTAAAAATATACTTTTATTGTCTGTTAAATTGTTTTCATATCTTGCTTCGTTTTCGAGAAATAAAAATGCATATCTCTGGAAAACAAAAATCATTAAATAATTAACATTATTAACACTCAGTGTCAGTGTCAGAATCTGCAATTTCTACATTTTTAAAATAAAAATAGTTCACCATACAAAACAAGACAAATTGAACATGGTTAATTTATGGAGAATGCCATCAAAATGCTTCAGAAGCTGTGCGCTGCTATCGAGCTCGTTTTCCAGTAGACCAACGCCCGATCGCAAATATTTTGTAGCCTTGTGTACCAACTTAGCTACATATGGTAGCTTTAAAAAGGGAAAGGTTCCAAGAAGGAAGGGGGTTACGAATGACGAAAATGTAGCTATAGTCCTACAAACAGTAGAAAATAGCCCACAAACATCATTACAAAAATTAAAAGATGAAACTAATATTACAGTAAGTTCGTGTCGCAGAATCCTAAAAGGAAATGGGGGTTTTCCATACAAGATTCTAAAGAAAGATGTTGTTATGCGGGATCCATTCCAGCGTTTGGTCTTCTCTAAGACCTCGCTGGTCTGGTTGGGTGGATAGCTCGATTGCTACGAGATGTCGCCCCGTGTAACATCTGGCATATGTATCCATACAAGATTCATTTAGTGCATCATCTACAACCAGAAGATTACCAGCGGAGATTAAACTTTTTGGCACATTTTTATATTCTATTTAAAGAAAATCCAAATTTATTAAACCAAATTATGTGGAGTGACGAATCCCGGTTTCACAATAATGGAGTAATTAACAGACATAATTGTCGCTACTGGTCCCGGGAAAATCCTACCTGGATGCGACAGACTAAATTTCAAACACGATTTGGGGTAAATGTTTTGTGTGGTATTGTAAATGGTTACATAATCGGGCCCTATTTGTACCATGAACATTTAACTTCAGTTCGTTATTTACAATTTCTGCAAAACGATTTCCCTTTGCTGTTACAAAATGTAGGAATTGACGTAAATACTATGTGGTTTCATCAGGACGGTGCCCTAACACACAATACCAATATCGTTATGAATCATCTAAATGTGACGTTTCCAGGAAAAGTGATCAGCACAAATGGGGATCTTAAATGGCCAGCAAGGTCCCCTGATCTCACCCCGATGAACTTTTATTTATGAGGCTACTTACAAAATGAAATCTACAAGGAACCAATAGAAGACATGGCTGACCTTTACAACAAAATTTATGCTACTATAGCCGCTATTAATCGAAATACACTATTGAGAGTTTGCAGAACCGAATTATTATATCGATTTGCTATGTGTGTGTATGAAAACGGCAATAATTTTGAACACCTCATTCAACCCCATTAGTTAGTTTTTGGTATTGTTCTAATTTTCATTAATAATTTTGTATAATTTCTCATCAGTTCTTTCATAAAATTTAAAACACCTTTTAATTTCATTTTATTATGCTTTAATGTTTTAACTTTGCTTTTAAACAACAAAAAATACAACGTATTGATAGTTTATGGTTTTGTTTCTTAATGCATATGCAATAAAATTGTTTTTATTTTTATTTCTCGAAAACGAAGAAAGATATGAAAACAATTTAACAGACAATAAAAGGATATTTTTAGTTGCTTAATCCGAAAAAAATATAAAAATTACCAAAAACTCAGTGGCGTCTAATTTTTTGCCAATATTATTTGTTAAGGCACCCCTGAGACGTCACTGGGCGTAATAATTCAGTGCTACACGAGCATTTTATCACTAAAATTATCATTACCAAAATTAAATTAAAATCTGCTAAAGGATATTAAAAATATTTATAATTAAAATACTCGTTAAAATTATTTTAATAAAAAACCTAACCCCAAATATTTCCGTTCATGTTGGATTTTTCAAAAATTTTTATGAGACATAATTTGATCAAAAATTAATTATCTTTAAGAGCCACAACATTTAAAAGTTCCTGTTATCGAAAAAATTCTTTGCACCATGGCGCGACCTACATCTTGTATTATTTAAACACTTTTTTACACAGTTGTGAAGCCAATCATAGAGGCTAAAAATTGGCGTTTACAGAATTTACATGTCACATATAGTTTTCGAAATAATTGGCCTGAGAGTTTTTATTGAAACACCCTGTATACTGCACGTGCATACTAACATACAGGGTGTCAATTTGAAAACTTTCAATGCAAATATCTCGAATACTATAAAAGTTAGAACAACGCGATTTGGTATAATTGTTATTTGGGTAGGGGGTAATCAGTAGGTCATAATCCTTTAAAATGGTCAATAACGTTTCTTTCCAAGCAGTTAACGTCTTCGATATTGATATCGACTAATTCGCCACATGTTTTCTTGAAGGTAATATCGTGCCGACGACGGAATGTCTCTAATCATCCATGTGATACCTTGAAGTTATCTAGTCCTAAACATTAAGCAGAATCGAGGGCTTTTGCTTGAATTATGGGCCCGGATATTGGTAAGTGCTTGTTTCGCGCCTTACAAATCCAGTAAAAAACAAATTGTTCCACTGCTAGTCCTTCGGTTTTGGGAAATCTTTCCTGGTACTTAAACCAGTTTCTTCAGTTTCCTCGATTTTTTTAATTTTTTCGCTTAAAAGACATTTGTTGGGAATGCCTAGCAGCAATCTTCAATTTCGAAGGACCAGTAACTTTTTTATTAGTTGCAAATTGTATCTTTATAGGTTTTGGTTGGCGTTTGGAATATTAGTGAAACCACTTTTTTTTAGTAACAGTAAATAAATTATTTATTTATAACATCTTCACTGCCCACGATGGTACAAGGGTTAATGTTAAAAACAATAAAGGTAGCTTAATTATTTTGTTACAGAGTACCTGCCGAAAGGTTACCTCGGTCTCGTCACTAACTGTTTTAACAACATTTTCTTTTTTCCTCCATCTTCAAATACTCACGTTAGTCCCAAAACACACAAAAACTG
Source organism: Polydrusus tereticollis (assembly GCA_963920685.1). Taxonomy (NCBI): domain Eukaryota; kingdom Metazoa; phylum Arthropoda; class Insecta; order Coleoptera; family Curculionidae; genus Polydrusus; species Polydrusus tereticollis. Next base: position 20,812,069 of record OY987328.1, read on the forward strand.
TAGAAAACAAAACTTATGTTAACAATCGATTTATCAGCCTTTAAAGCAAATTTAATGGATCCGCCTGCAATAAAGTAATTAATGTATACATCTATATATCCTAAGAATTGTCGGGTCGGGTTTTAATTCCCCACAAGAAAAAAATCAAGAGAAGTTACATCTGGCGATCTGGGTGGTCACTTAATCGTGCCTCTCCTGCCTATCCAAAGATTTGGAAATACTTAAACTAAATAAGCGCGAACAGGTGTAAAGCGCTTAATGTAATGGGGCTCCATCTAGTTGGAAAAGAGGTCACGCTGGTGTACATCGGGTTCTTCTAAATCCAGATACAAAGTTATTAGAGCGGGGATCTCGCACTAGTGAGAGTATTTTCAAAGAAGTAAGGAACTAAAACTCTTCCGTCTATACCGCACCACACGTTCACTTTTTGAGGGTGTTGTGTACGACATTATGAAAACCAATGAGGATTTTCGCATTGCATTTGCTTACAAAATTCAGTTTGCCGAGCAAAATCATCTTCAGACAGCTCCTGAACTTGGAATGTCTTGTAGGGATGGAACTTTGCTTTCTTGAGTACACAGTAGCACGCCAAATAAACATTAGAATTCATTTCCGTAATTGGTGTTTGAAGCTTTTGTACTGTTAACAGAACGTTAAGTTCATCTTCTTCAGTTATTAAGGGTCGACCAGATTTTTGAATATCTCAAATATAATAAAATATTTCTTCTATCTGACAAAATGTATAATATTAACACTGACAACAAAGAACGTAAATAAAATTACAATACTCGGGACGTGCTGCATGTTTTGCAGGTAAAAGAGATTGTCAACCGTGCCCAATTCGAACATTAACTTTAGGTATACATTTTAAATTGAACCACCAGTTGGAAGAAGGAAATACATCCAAAATATCGACATTGAGAAAATCGATAAAAACCGCATAAATTTCTTATTTCACTTTTTACTCATCTTTGACTTGTAGATGAAATAAAGCGTAGTGTATTTTAGATCTTATAAGACATTGGGATCCCATTTAGTGGTTTCTGTTAGAAAGATATGACACTATAATGGGCTTGGATTTATTTCCTTCTTAAAATTTATGATTTTTCTAAATGAGAATTAAATAATAATAATTTAATAGAACAACTATAAGAACATCTTTTATTCATAGAACATATTAATGATAAAAAAAAAACTTGTATAATTATTATGTACTTGTATTATGTATTATAAACTTGCATAAATAATCGATGTGATCCTCGAATGTCCCTTTCTATCCTTCTTCAGATAATGTAGTTGGGAATGTTATTATATTTTCGAAGAACTCTTTTTTTTTCAGTGGGAATATACTGAACAATTTTACGCACATCTTCCATTTTTTTATAATTTATAGGTATTTTACCAGCGTATACTGCAGTGGTGGGTAGAACTGGGTGGACCCCAGCTTTTTGTAGCAAAAATCTGTTTTATACCAGCCCATCAATGTATTCTAAGGCTGTTAAGTAACCCTTAGAAGACTAAGCATATTCTAAATGCCTATATTTAGATATCATGAATGACGAAGTTTTATCTACTGACTTACAGGTCTTCTTATAATAGTTTGGTCACGTGTTTTCAAAATCAAGGATATCTTCTGATGTCACGCTTTTTACTACAAACCCTTTTTTCTTGGCATTAAAGATCATTATGTTATACTCTTCTGGTGTATATATTCTATCTTTCTTTCCAATAAGTCGCTTTGCTGTTCCAAAGTTTCGGTCACACTGCAAGAACGAATGCCCACGTACTGGAAAGTACTGATGAATCTTTTCAAAACGTCCCATGGAAACCAACGTAAGGAAGAACCTTATTAAAGTATGGTTCCTATTTTGGCCTCCGCAAGCGTCGCTGAAAACATGGAGATCCTTTATAGCGGGGTTCATATTATGGATGGTCTTCCACAATAAGCTGCAGACTTCGTCTGGGCCACGCTTAGCTTCTCCTTCATGGTATGTGTAAAAATCAGCATAATTAGTTTTTAAATCATGCACACAAAAAACATAAAGCCATAGTTTCCTGAGGTAAAACATTTCTTGTACAGGGATTTTTGAAAGGGGGAGATTTTGCATATAGTCAAATACGATCGCTCCGACATCATCTCTTTCTTGACATAATGCTATCACGTCCTTTTGTTTCTCATAAAATTTTTTCGCTCGTCTCAAGTGTATGATTTTTTCCGCAACTGTCACGCGTTTAGCAGTATCATTCAGTGTTGTGCTTTTTATTTTTACCTCAAGTTCCTCGCAAATTGAACAAACGTCAACTTGGGGCCGTCCAAATCTGTACCCGTGGTTATCATTAAAGTACTTCCTATAAAAATCATACTTCACGGTATTAGTATATATGGGATACTTTTTGCAGAAGAGGTCGTGCATTTTTTTTAAGTAAAGATCGGCATCCAAGTATTGAATATGTTTGCTGCTGTAGTGCGATTCTTTTAAGGAAAACGATCGAATATGCTCATTAACTGCGAGAATTGCTTCATTAGGTAGAACATTGCCACGGTTTAAATGCATACCACGACCATCTATCGGTGGTTGCCCATTGGCATTGAGAGAGGTGAGCCGAAAAATGGCTTTACTTGTTATAGCGTGTAATATAGAAAAAGCTTGCCGGCACACTTCTATTCTTTCAGATTTATTTAAGGTAAAATAGGTAAAGCTATTATCGCGCCTTTTTGGATTTTCATTTTTTGAACGTCTTCGAGCCACACACGAACGTTTTATGAGACCCATAAGAAATGTGTCTTGTTCATTCTTTGGCCGCCCACTGTACAACTTTCGTAAAATTATTTGCTTCTCTTGCACAGTAAAGTTTTGGGTGCACTTTTTTTTACACGTACAGTCACTGTCTGTATTCGATTTAGCCGCCACATTACGTCCCGTTGTTGTACTCTTATAAGCTTCACCATGTAAACGACTGGATTTTTGCATTGCATGTTTATACAAATATGTATTTCTTATACCTTTCTTTTTCTTTTTTGGCGGCTCATCCTCAGTACGAAGGTCTCTATTACTTTCTTCACTACTACTATCGCTAGACATTTTCGGAATACTAGAAACAATTCAAATAAAAAAACACTGTCTACTCTGTATAATATTAGAACAAATACTGAAGTAATACGTCAAACGCGATACGCCACGAGCCTGTTAGCGATGCCTAGGTGACAAAACGACTGATGAGTGATGACATTTACCTACAATAGTTTGAAGAAGGAAATAAATCCAGGATTTATTTCCTTCTTAAAACTGATGAATAAATATTCCGCCTATAACAGCGTAACGTGTCGGGTTTTTAGTTCCTTCTTAGCACTAATAGATGAGTGCTTCTCCCGAAATGCTAATTTTGATAAAAAGTCATTTTGATATATTTTGGTGTTTATTTCCTTCTTCCAACTGGTGGTTCAATTAAGACAATCTTTCTTCAAAGTTTCCTCATGAAACCACTACCATTATTTACCTTGTCGTATGTAAAAAAATGTGCTCTTTCTAATTTTGCAATAAAAATTTAGAGTTTCCATTTAAAACACAACAAAATATCTCTTTTTTGATATACCCTGTATATTTCGCCGCAACGTTAAAAACCTCTAAACTGAAAAGAGAAATCGACGAGTCCGAGCGTTTTTTTTTACAAGCTCACTTATTGATTTTTATTGAATGTACTCGCTACTTTACGAATATACTGTATATGGATAATAATTCATACTTAACGCTGAACAGCGTAGGTACTAAGAAAAAAAGTTAATGAAAACAAATATTTAGCTTAATTCAGAGTATGCGACATAATTTTTTTATAGACCTTAGCTCGTTTAAGTAGATACCTATATAATTTTGATTTCAGGAACTAGAGGAATTTAATCGCTGTTAAAATGCTTGGCGCTTTTTAATGAGTATTAATACTTGAAGCGTGGTATTCCCAAAGGGTCTAAGTGCCAGGTTGGTCAAATATTGTTTTATTCTTAAAAAAGAGTCTATGTGCCATACAGAACGACTTAAAAAAGGTTCTAACTCCATATTATATTTGTAAGTATTTTATCTACTATTTTATAGATGGCTCTGCTCATGCATATTTTAAACAAAATATTAAAAAGGGTCTAAATGCCAAAACAGCTGACATTTTAATTCTGTAATAAAATAGTATAATATCGTTGCCGTGTTAATGAAAAGAAAATGAATAATATCGAAGAAAATGAGAAAAGGAGAGCGCCTGGAACTGAAAATATAAAAAAAGAAACAAAAAGGCTAAGACTTAGTGGTTTGGAATATGAAAATCGAAACAAAAAATTGGTTCCTGCAAAGAAAGCACCTGTTTTGGAAGTTAGAACTTACTCTTACTTAAAATTTAATGAGAAAATATGTGAACATTTGTTTTATTTTATTTTAGACGACATGTAAGTGCAAGTACAAATGCAAAGATTTAACACCTGAACAGAAAAACTTTTTGTTTACTGATTACTATAAGATTGTTGACCAAGTGAAACAAAAAACTTATCTCTTGGGTCTAATTCAAGTTTGCAATGTAAGTACAAGACGTCACGGAAAATAAAAAATTCCGGAAAATAGTCGCCGCCAAGCAACATTGTGTTATACTGTTCCGAATGAAAAGGGCCAGCATGTACAGGTTTGTCGTCAAACATTTTCAAATATATTTTCCCTATCCCACAAAACAGTCCAGGTGTTAACAGAGAAAAAGAAATTAGGTGAAACTGTATACGTAGATAAAAGAGGAAAATGAAACAAAGCAAGAAAGTATGGTTTATTGGTAATAGAAAAAATCAAAGAACACATTAAAAGTTTCCCTACAGAGGAAAACCATTATAGCAGGAACAAGTCCAAGAAGCAATTTTTAAGTGCTGATTTGAACATTAATCGTCTTTTTTTGGCATTTAAACGTAAACTTCCGCAATCTGATGTGACATATAAGATCTACAGACAAGTTTTCAAAAAAGATTTTTCAGAACTGCGATTCGGACGACCAAGGACTGACACATGTTCAGTGTGCGACCTCTATCTAATAAAATGAATGTACAGAAAATAATCATGAAAAGGATGAGCTAAAATCTAAACTTGAATTACACCAAAAAAAAGCAGAGAAAGCCAGAACGACGATGAAGGAAGATGCTAATTTTTCAACTTGCCAACTCTGACTTATAGCAAAATGTTTTATAGTAGACAACTGTCATGCTACAACCTAGGAATCTCTCTCTTAGACAATGATACTGCTAACATGTGCCTCTGGGATGAATCTATGACAGGCCGAGGTGGTAATGAAATTGCGTCTGCACTCCTTACGTGTATTTGTTCTCAAACTTGTCCACTAAATAGAAAACTTGTCATTTGGTCTGATAATTGCATAGGACAAAACAAAAACAAGATGTTGCTCTTTCTTTTTATTTATATGGTGGCCACTGACAAATTTCATCAAATCGAACAAAAATTTTTAATAACCGTATTTGCCCTGCGATAGGGACTTTGCACAAATTGAGCGTCGCAAAAGGGTGACACAAACCTTTGTTCCTGATGATCTTGAAAAAATGATAAGAACTGCACGACACAAAAATCCTTTTAACGTTATTTGCCTCAAAGAACCCGATTTTACAGATTTCCAACAGATTGCTGATACCTATCTAAATACCACTAAACTAAATATCTCAAAAGTTTGTTGGATCAAAATTTTAAAAGAGAATCCTGTGATCGTACAAACGAAGCAAGCATTTAATGACTTAGATGGATGGGTGTCATGTAATATTTTAAAACGTGGAAACACTTTAAATGAGATTAAAACCAGTCCACTTCCACAACTACCTTGCAAGAGTCGCATATCCCAAGAAAAGGCTAAGAACTTGGAAGATATGTTGGATTATCTACCCCTAAAACATCTGCAGTTTTACGAAAATATAATTCAGAAAGCTTATGAGGCAAACAATACAAAATAACCACCTTTTATATGACAATATAGTTTGGACATAGACCCTGGCTTGACATGGACTTAGACCCTTTTTTACAGTAGCTCAATATGGACTTAACCACCTTCTAGGATTTGTTTTTGTTTTTTGACTAGAAATATTCGTTTTTTTTTTTAATTTTTTTTAAAATTGTGTTTTAAATCAAAATGCTAATGTATATTTACTTAGTAAATGATTAGCAACAATTGTTTTGTCTTATTTGCACTTTCTACATAATCTTGATTTGTTTTTCGTCGATTACTCAAAATTCTATTTTTGGAACTTAGACCCTTTGGGAATACCACTCTTCAGTGATTGTATCTATCTGTAAAATGCAGAAACCTGATTTGTTGAATGACAGTCACGTGACAAAGAAATACATATCCAAAAGGTAATAGCATTGTTCAGTTACCTCGGTAGATAATAATAATAATAATAATAATAATAATCTTTATTTAAAACAGCATAAATTACAATTTACAATACATATAAAGTAAAGAAGTTACTGTTCTAAACGGGCGAAGTTCATCCCTTACCGCTAGGGGTAGAGGTTGGTTTTACACTTAACCGTAAATAACCTAAACAGCACTTACTTATTTAAATGCTCAAAACGAATTAAGAAGAAAGAGGGAAAAAAAAAATGCAAAATGCAATCCAATATGAAAAATGGTAAGTAGTTTGATACAAAAAAACAAATTAAATCTATAATAGGTACCTACACCTAAAAAACTTATTTAAACGGGGATATATAAATAATAAAAAAATAGTAAAGGGAAATACCAAAAGTACATAGTAATAATAATCCATACCAATCAAAACCAAAAGGAAAACTATTCTGCAAGTAATACACTTTTCAAAGTCTTTTTAAATATAAATGGGGATAAGCCTTTTTTACTATTCGGGATATCATTATAAATTGCCGGAACGTTATAGGTAAATGATCTTTCGAAATATGTTGTTTTATGCAGAGGAGGTGTAAGGAGACCCCTAAATCGCAAATTCAATGTATGCACATCAGATCTAAATGACAGCTTTTTATGCAGATATGATGGTATTTTTGATATAATAATTTTGTGATAAAAAGTTGCACAATGAACATATCTAGTTTTTTTCATTGAAAGCCATCCGGCGTCTTTTAATTTATGGGTTATGTGTTCATATTTCCCAATGCCATACATGAATCTTAAGCAGTAGTTTTGAATTTTTTGTATTCTTTGGGAATCCAGAGCCGTAAGACATGGACCATAAACTGTGCTACAAAAGTTGAAGTTTGATAAAATCAGAGATTCACATAATTTTTTTTTAAGTTTCATATTGAGTAATTTTCTGGAACTATATAATAATTTAAGCTTACAAATAGATTTTTTAATACATTCCGAAATAGGCCTTGTAAATCTCAAGGATGAGTCCATCCAAACTCCTAAATTCCTCGCTACAGTCACAAAGGACACAGGTATATTATTTATAGAAATCCCAACCCGGTCAGCATATCGAACCCTGTCGATAGGTCTTCCAAATAGTATAGCGTTACACTTATTAGGATTTAAAGATAAACAGTGTTCCATGGAAATATTGTACATTATTTCTAGGTCTCTATTTAGAACCTGGCAACCATAGTCAATATTTGTCGGCGAGAAAGAAAAAAGCAGCTGAGTGTCATCAGCATACATTTGAGCAAAAGAACCGGTTAAAAACTTTGAAAAAAAGGCGGTGTATATGGTAAATAAAACTGGTCCCAAAATAGAACCTTGCGGGACACCACATTGAAGCATTAAAGGTTTAGAAATTTTTTCATTAAGTACAACATGTTGTATTCTATTTTTTAAATAATTATTAAAAAAAGCAACTGCACTGTCGTCAAGCCCAATATGTTTTAAAATAAGTTTTAATGTAAAATGATCTAAAGTGTCAAAAGCTTTTGAATAATCGAGAAGCACCAAGACTGTAAGTTTTCCTTGGTCGGTGGCACGAAATATATTATCAGTAACATTAATGAGGGCAGATGCACAACTATGCCCCCTTCTAAAACCTGACTGCGTTTCTGGAAGAATATTATTTAAATTAAGATGGTTGACAAGCTGTATTTTCACAATGCGTTCCAAAATCTTTGAAAGTACTGGCAAGATACTAATTGGTCTTAAATCTTTTAAAGCGTCAATAGAACCGGTTTTAGGAAGGGGAACAATGTGCGCCACCTTCCATTGAGAAGGGAAAACGGAATTAGAAATACAAAAATTTATAATGTGGGTTATATATTGAAGTAAAAAAGGACAACACAGTAAAATAAATTTAATATTGAGACCATCCGCTCCCACCGCCCCAGTCCTGATCGAAAGTAATAGTTTACCCACATCAACTTCACTAGCCAGTTCAAACTTTAACATCGATTCAAGGTTTTCCTTCAAGCCCCGATAGTACTCTAAAACTTTATCGCTTGGTGTTAGATTAGGTATGGAATTAAGAAAAAAGTCGTTAATTAAATTGATATCAGCTAAATGAACTGGGATATCAGGTTTTTTAGTTTTGTTGTAAATATTTAGTTCTTTTAACGTTCTCCAAGCTTCCTTGCTGTTATAAGAATTTGTATTGTGTCTTAAAAAAACCTTCTTTTCCTTTTCTATACATTTACTTGTAAAATTCTTAACTATTTTATAGTCGCTTAAATGGACTGGATTTTTGGTCTTTTTGTATTTATTGCGACACTTATTACGATAGCCAATTAAAACTTTTATAGTGTCCGTTATCCAGGGCTTACTTTTCTTCCTAAACACAGAAATTTTCAAGGGATCATGTATATCCAGAAGAGTTTGAAGATTACTGTTAAAAAAGTTTACTTTTTCATCTATGTCTTGGTAATGATAAATATTTCTCCAAGGTATGGCTTGTAAATGATTATATAAAAGATCAGTGTTTATAACATTATAGTTTCTGTAAGGTCTCTGTACAGGCGAGTCATTAATACCAATATCCAAGTCTAACTCCACACTTACTAAAAGATGATCGGAAATGTTGGGCATTGCGACAGAAGAACAGTTTTCAAAACAAATATTTTCATTTACCAAAATTAAATCTAATAAAGAGGAGTTCGTTGGTGCCACTCTAGTAAAAAAATCAACAATCTGCTGTAAACCCATGCTATCTAGTATGTTAAGAAGTCTTGTTTGTGGACTTGACACATTTAGAAGGTCAATATTAAAATCCCCCAAACATACAATATTTTCGAAATCAGACCGTATATTAATTAGTGAGTTTTCAAATTCATCAAGAAAATTGTTGCTATTATAACTGGGGGGTTTATACAGACAGCCAACTGCCAAACTGAAATTGTGTTTTTTTATACCTAACCAAATTTGCTCAATATCATTATTGTTCTGTAAAACTGTGTAACGAATACAGTCTTTGATGTAAATTGCGACTCCTCCACCTCTCTGACCATTCCCTCTATCCCTTCGGACAAGCCTAAAGCCATTAATTTGTAAATTATCCCCACTTATACCACTATTAAGCCAAGTTTCACTAAGTGTAATAAGTGGCATATTTTTAATTTCATTCTTTATACCTTTGCTATTTTCAACAATATAAACAAAACAAACAAACAATAATATACATATAACTAATTTCCTATATTTCACTACAATGTTGTTTCCGCTTATCTAAAATAAAAATCGAATAATATTGAGTGGAATTTAAATTTAAATACTGTTTATGTTTATACCCAAATGACAGAGACAGAGCAAATATCGCAATTTTTTCTTAAATATAATTCGAAATGAGGGTACAGACAGTTTGCACGATGGGAACTACTTTTTAGCACTCGATCTAAGATTTAAATTTAAAGACGGCACTTTTGGTTTTTTATTAACTTCCTTTGCAGAGAATGAGTTATTTAGGTCCAGCTCAGTGTCACGTTTACGTTTATCGGTATCGGCCTCTCTAGAGCTACTTTTCGTACGTATAAAGTCTATCGCCACCACTGTTGACGCACGGTCCCCGTCTACATTTTCATTAAAAACATCACTATATATTTGCATTTCTTTCATCCTTTCATATATTTTAGGATAATTATTGAGCTGACTTAGTTAGCTTTATCTGTCGTTTTAACTGTAACGATGACAAGAGGCCCCAACAATGTTGACAATTTATCACGCGAGATTCGATGACTACAGTTAAAAACTATGTACTGTACCTAAACTTTTTATAAATGTGTTCTATTTTCCATTAGATCTTTTAACGTCCTTGCTAATAATGGCGAAAAAAACAACTTCCTTTAGGGTTCTGGTAGCAACACAAGGTACAGTTCACGTCGTGGCTGCAGCCGTGCTTCTTGTCCAAATCGCGACCATTATTCAGGCAGAATCTACATACTGGCCCAGACAATGGTGGCTTGATTTACGCGAAACATTTTAATTTCAGACATAATGTCTCCTTGATTTGTGACATCGCGATCCGAAAACATTATCGAAGTCAACATAAATCAGAGCGAAAGAGACATGCACAACTATCATAAAAATTGATATTAAAGGTTTTAAAAAAGTCATACTTAAATTAATTGTACCATTGTCTTTAAGTGCTTTCTATGTTTTAATTTTTTTTTTAAAAAGCTCTTGAATATATTGACCTTGTTACTGTTTCTTATACCTAATTTAGTAGTTTCTTAAATACAGGATGGCCAAAGTGTCTTGATCCAGTCGATTGCCCAAAAACGGTGCCCCCTAAACAAACCTAAACTTCTAAATACAAAAATAAATTGCTTTCAAAAGAGTATTTCGGAAAGTAAATAGTAGATATTGGGTCTTCTCTAGAATAAGGATACAGGAGAATTTAATACGTTTTGATTATAGTCTGCTGCTTAATGCGAGAGAGTAATAAATCATTATTAAACTATAAAACCCGGTGGTCCTTGCCGTATTCCATAGGTGTAGTCTAATTATTATTATTTGATTATGTTTATTGTCAGGGGTTTCGAGATCGGGTAGGTAGAGGCACAGGTAGTTTACCTACCTGTGCCTAACTGTTTCAAAAATTTGAAAAGTTTAGTTACTTTCCGGCAGTTGTAGGAAACTTCGTTTTTGAAAATGGCTAGTGTTTCTGAATTTGTTGCTGAGAAACGGATTAGTAAAACTGCGCTTTCTAAAAATGAGAAATTTATTATTCTCAATGTGTTCAACGCTTTTTGCCACCAAAGTTCAACATTGAGAGTTGCAAAAATAGTTTAAATGTGTTCGAATATGACTGGAGTCGGATAGTCAATAAATATATAATAATAATAATAAATAAGGATAAATAGACTGCCATGAGAAGAATCATAACCTTTTTTTACTTAAAAGAAGAAAACATCTTCCTTGGACAAAATAACGTCTGAAATAAAATATGATAATTTCATTCCACCCATGGGTAAGAAGAGACTATGGAAAACTTTGAAGGAAATGAATTTTTGTTATGAGAAAATTCAAACCAGAAAATCACTTTTAATAGAGAAAGACAATCATCTGCTGGCGACGACGATATTTGAGGGCAGTTAGACAGTTTCGAAGGGAAGAAATATCTATTATACAAGGTGTTCATTTGAAAACTTCCCACCACGGATTTATCGAAAACCACTGATTAAAAGAAAAAACGCCGAGACACCTCAAAAGATTTGCCAAAGGGGACAACTTTTTAACCAAAAACTACTTCACCCCCTTTTACCCTCTGCCCCCCCGGGGTCATCCCCTTAAAAATTTTAAATGACAAGGGGTATCAAGTAATAGCTTGTTTGAAAGGTCTTTCAAAGTACTTTATTTTGACGTTTGATTTTTTAAAATCGGTCGATTCGTTTTCGAGAAAATTAGAAAAATCTTTATTTATCTTAATTTGTTCAGATAGAAAAAAAAACACACGAAAATATCACTTTTTATTTCAGTAAGTGTTCAAAATGTTGCCCGTTATTGGCCAAACAATGATATAGGCGATGTTCAAATTCCTGACGAACATTTTTAAAAACATGTTGTGGGAGATCATGGCAGCTTTCGATGATGCGTTGACGAAGTTCATCCAAACTTTTAGGTTGGGGAGTGAACACAATAGATTTTAAATGGCCTCATAGAATAAAGTCTAATGGCGTCAAGTCAGGAGACCTAGCAGGCCATTCTATAGGCCCTCTTCGCCCTATCCATTTATCTGGAAACTCGTCGTCTAGCCATTGCCGAACCGGAAGAACATAGTGAGGAAATATATTTCAGCCTCATCAAGTATAGGGTTTCCATCGTCTTCGATTTGGTTTTCAATGGTTTCAGTGATAAGCGGATTGATGGTATTTTACAACATATCTAAATAAATGCCTCCATTTAAATTCCCATTAATAAACAATGGCCCAATCACTTTGTTTCCTAAAATGCCTGCCCATACATTAATTTTTTGGGGGTACTGAGTATGCCCTTCTACAAAAGCATGAGGATTTTCATTGCTCCAATACCTGCAGTTATGCTTATTAACAAATTCATTTAGATAAAATGTGCATTCATCACTGAAGCAGATATTCTTTACATGAATGGTATTATCATTAATCGCTGCAGTCATTTGTTCACAAAACTCAACTCGCCTATCGAAATCATCTTCGGTTAACTCTTGCAATATTTTCATTTTGAATGGATGAAATTTATGTAATTTAGTAACTGTGTGTACAGAGCCTAATGAAATACCAGTCGCATCAACAATTTTGCGTAATGAAGTATTAGGATTTATGCCAAAATGACCCAAAACTTCAACTTGAGCGGCTTCATCCAAAACTCTACGATGATTACGTTTTTTATTTGCAACAGATCCAGTTTGAGTAAATTTTGTAACAAGGTCCAAAACATACCTATGCGAAGTTATCTTTTCCGGATGTCTGGCGTTAAATGTGACGGCAGTTTGCCGAGCACATTGATTTTGGGCACCATAAATTAGAATCATTTCCACTCTTTCGGCTAGTGTGCAAACCATTTTGGAAGTAAAATCTGAAGCAATAAATTAATTTTTACTATCCCAAGATTGTCACAAAGGTAACTGACAGCAAATTAAATTCTTTCTTTTCCTTAGCAACTATAAAAAACTAAACAGGTATAAGAATAAATACAGTTCGCCCATGTTATCTGTGTTTATAAATAGATAGCTGAAAAAAAGTCGGGTTGTTATTTGGTTGCTGCCACGTCTAAACTTCCGAATTGCTGTTTATGTTGGTTTATGAACACTTATTGAAATAAAAAGTGATAATTTTCTGTGATTTTTTTTCTATCTGAACAAATTAAGATAAATAAAGATTTTTCTAATTTTCTCGAAAACGAATCGACAGATTTTAAAAAATCAAACGTCAAAATAGAGCAATTTGAAAGACCTTTCAAACAAGCTATTACTTGATACCCCTTGTCATTTAAAATTTTTAAGGGGATGACCCCAGGGGGGCAGAGGGTAAAAGGTGGTGAAGTAGTTTTTGGTTAAAAAGTTGTCCTCTTTCGCAAATCTTTTGACGTGTCTCGGCGTTTTTTCTTTTAATCAGTGGTTTTCGATAAATCCGTGGTGGGAAGTTTTCAAATGAACAACCTGTATATACGAAACTTTGTTAAATACAGGATATACCGTTGATAAAATATGGCAGGATAAACATATAAAATGCGCGAGGCAAGCTTTCATGAAAGGATGGTCTACTGGAATAAAAGCACCCTCGGGAAAGGTAAAAAATAAATGATTACTCACATTGGTAGAAAAAATGGATTTGTCGATGGCGGCTTACTAGCATTTAAATCAAAACGGAGTGAAGACTAATTTTGAAGACATGAATGCCGATGTCTTTGAAGAATACTTCCAGCAAATGCTAGATCTTATTCCTTCTGGATCTGTTATAGTCATGGATAATGCTAGCTACCACTCAAGAAAATCCGAAAAAATGCCAACGTTTTCTTGGAAAAAAATTACATCATTCATTGGCTTACTGTTATGTTACTGAGATGCCATTTCATAAGTATGTGCTGAAAAAGGAGCTACTGGAGATTGTAAAGGTAAATAAACCTCTTTGTACGAAATTTCTTGTCGACTAAATCGCTTTAAAACTAAATATACCGGTACTTCGCCTTCCGCCATATCACTGTGAATTAAACCCCATAGAATTAGTATGGGCGCAAGGAAAAGGGGTTGTAGCAAGGCATAAAACCACTTTAAAAATGAGAGACGTTGGAAACCTCTTGCAAGAGGGAATAAAGAGAGTGGATTGTGAAAAATGGAGTAAGTGCGTCGAACATGTGATTGAAATAGAAGAAAGAATGTGTGGAAGCTGATAACATGCTAGAATACTGTAGAGCCCCTTATTATTTCTCTGAACCCCAACGACGATAGTTCATCGGACTATTCGGAACATGATGGCTAAAATTTGAAGATTAATTTGTTATATTGTACAGGGGCATTTTTTTAGGTGTCTCCGATTGGCGATTTTTCTGCTGACTATAATAAAAAAGAAATTGCATATTTCCTAATGATTTTTGGCAAGGAATCCAAACTTAATGTCAAAAAATATATAGGTTCACAGACTTGACAGATACGGCGCCATCTTGAATTTTTTTATATGGCAACCCTCATAAATAACCACACGAGTAAATTGCACTTGGCGATCCGACTTTAAAAACCTATACTTGTTAATATTTATTTTCATACGTTTCGGAAATACGGGGGCTTCTAAATTGCCTTCATTGATTTTGTATTTTAAGTGTCTCACCCCTTTGGGTAATATTTCTAAGTGTTTTGATCATACAACTGCAGGAAAATCCTTGGCATTAGGTAGGCGGTAAAGTTTTATTATTATCGGTTGTAATATTTGTAATTTAGCAACTAAGACTAACCTGTCCCGTCGAGGCTTAAGGGCCGGCGGCCGAATATCAAGTTTCGACTGATCGTTATTGTTTTTGTTTATTAGCCGAATTTTGAATTAAAGACCTCGACCCCACGCGACGGTGTTTTATTTCTCGAAGGAAACAACGACTCACAAAAATCCCGTTACAATACATGGAAAGATGACAAGTGTACTAGAAAGAAAACAACAACTTACAATTCTCTTCACACTATTCAACGTCAGCATTAAATTAAATTAAAACTTAAAATTTCTGAAAACTTGACGTTTACTGTTCATCTAAAATTTTCCAATTTACAAGCACGTATTTTTTTTTATCCAAACTTGGCAATATTGAAAAACCGTGATTTCTTGGCAGTTTCCGATGCGTAAAAACTGATACCTATAATACTTATCTGTATCTCGTAGATGCTCGTTTTATAGTGCCAAGAAAGCATTTTTATAGGCTATAAGACGTGCTAATAAGTACTATAAAACAATACCATATTGCGGATATAAAACAGTCTTATTATCGTTACATACCTCTCTGGTGCATGAAGGTTATAATCAGGTGCTGCTGTCTCAAATGGTATATATTATTTGTTGCGGCTATTCTTTTGCTGCTGGCTACTTGTATGATTTCTCGTATTTATACCTACTTTTTTAATTAAACTATTTATGCTTGTAGATAAAACCAATATTTTTATTTTTTCTTTTTTTTTTATTACAACAACTTTTTTTCGATGTCTTGGTTACGCACCAGGTCCCGGTCTTCATTGCTGCACCTTGATACCAAATCCCAATAATGGTTAGTGACGTAACATACCGCCCCCCTTGAAAGTACCCGCTGAATACTTTCAAGAACTCTTAAATTTACTAGAAAAATTACATTTTTAACACTCTATTCTAACGGTAGAACGCATACTTTAGTAACTGCTCGTTTAAAACTACCTTTTTGAGTTTTTACTAAAATGACGCGCACAATGCCATCATTTCCCGGATATAACCGTTCAATTCGTCCTAAAGACCACTTTAACGGTGGTAGATTTTCGTCTTTGAGAACTACCATGTCATCCACCTTTAACTCGGGGCCGTTCGGATATTGCCATTTAGAACGTCTATTTAATTCACTTAAACATTCCTTATACCAACGGTCCCAAAATGTCTGAGTAAGTTGCTTCAAATATTGATAGCGATTTAGTCTTTTTAATTTTATATCGCACACATTTGATTCTGGTAAAGCGATTAATGGTTCCCCAATTAAAAAATGTCCTGGGGTCAGTGGCGATAAATCGTTCGGGTCGTTCGATAAAGGACTTAGCGGACGAGAATTCATACAAGCCTCTATTTGTGTAAAAATAGTTGATAGCTCTTCAAAGGTTAGTGAAGCATTACCAACAATTCGATATAAATGATATTTTGCTTTTTTAACACTCGCTTCCCATAAACCTCCGAAATGCGGTGAGCGCGGAGGAATAAAATTCCATGTTCCTTGAAAGTACCCGCTGAATACTTTCAAGAACTCTTAAATTTACTAGAAAAATTACATTTTTAACACTCTATTCTAACGGTAGAACGCATACTTTAGTAACTGCTCGTTTAAAACTACCTTTTTGAGTTTTTACTAAAATGACGCGCACAATGCCATCATTTCCCGGATATAACCGTTCAATTCGTCCTAAAGACCACTTTAACGGTGGTAGATTTTCGTCTTTGAGAACTACCATGTCATCCACCTTTAACTCGGGGCCGTTCGGATATTGCCATTTAGAACGTCTATTTAATTCACTTAAACATTCCTTATACCAACGGTCCCAAAATGTCTGAGTAAGTTGCTTCAAATATTGATAGCGATTTAGTCTTTTTAATTTTATATCGCACACATTTGATTCTGGTAAAGCGATTAATGGTTCCCCAATTAAAAAATGTCCTGGGGTCAGTGGCGATAAATCGTTCGGGTCGTTCGATAAAGGACTTAGCGGACGAGAATTCATACAAGCCTCTATTTGTGTAAAAA
The DNA here is from genome assembly GCA_963920685.1 of Polydrusus tereticollis. Lineage (NCBI taxonomy): Eukaryota > Metazoa > Arthropoda > Insecta > Coleoptera > Curculionidae > Polydrusus > Polydrusus tereticollis. Next base: position 20,828,905 of record OY987328.1, read on the forward strand.
TAGTTGATAGCTCTTCAAAGGTTAGTGAAGCATTACCAACAATTCGATATAAATGATATTTTGCTTTTTTAACACTCGCTTCCCATAAACCTCCGAAATGCGGTGAGCGCGGAGGAATAAAATTCCATGTTATTTCATCTTCAGATAAATATTCAAATATTTTACTCTTAAATTCATTACCTTTCAAAAATTTAAAAAACTCACGCATTTCGTTGTTCGCACCTATAAAATTTGAGCCACAATCAGAAAATATATTTTTGCATTTACCGCGTCTTGCTAAAAAACGTTTCAACGCATTCAAAAACGATTGAGTTGTCAGATCTGAAACCACCTCCAGATGAACTGCTAGAGTGACAAAACAAATAAAAATACATAAATATGCCTTTAAAAATTTACTATTACGCAACTTTGAAGCTTTAATATTAAAAGGTCCAGCGTAATCAACCCCACAATTAAAAAATGGTTTAGCAGGAGCAACTCGCTGTTCAGGTAATTCACCCATTAAAGTATTAAAAGATTGAGGTTTAACCTTAAAACACACAATACATTTTCGAAGTACCTTCTTTATTGCACTAATGCCACCTAAAATCCAAAATCTATATCTAATAATAGCAAGTAAATTTTGGGGTCCCATATGAAGATTTTTTTTATGCTCATGGGATATTATCAAATTACTTAAATAATGGTTATTATTGAGTATAATAGGAAATTTTTGATCAAAACTAACAGACGATTTTGCTAAGCGACCACCTACGCGTAATATTCCGTTTTTATCTAAAAATGGATTCAATGCAATTAATTTACTACAACGTGCAAGTGGTTTTTTAGCTTTCAAAATTTCTATTTCATTTGAAAAATCAGCAGATTGTGCAATTTTGATCAAACATATTAATGATTGTTGTAATTCGATTACAGTTAAACATCCCATTATTTTATTATTTTTATTTGCTTTCAAATTATTACAAAATCTTATACAATATGCTACTACCCTTTGTAATCGTAAAAAACTTGAAAATCTTAAAAATACATCTTGATCCAAAATTGAAATCGTTACTTGCCTGGTATTTCTTCTTTCAGGAATGTCCTCTCCAGAATATTGAAACTCATTTTTTGACCAATCATGTTTATCCTTGTTCAACCACTTCGGTCCGTGCCACCAGATTTTAGATTCTTTTAATTGATTCGTATCACATCCTCGCGAAATTAAATCAGCTGGATTATCTTCACTTCTAACATGATTCCAACTATTTATATTAATATTTTGTTGTATTTCAGCAACTCTATGTGATACAAATACGCTCCATTTTGCAGGTTCTGCCGCTAACCAAGATAACACTATCTTAGAATCAGTCCAGCAATTTACCTCTCTAATTTTCAAACTAAGCGAATCAATAATTTTTTTTACTAATCTTGATAAGAGCAAAGCTCCACATAGCTCTAACCTTGGCAAGGTTACTGTCTTAATTGGAGCTACCTTTGATTTTGCACTTAGTAAGTGCGTAGTTATTTTTCCATTGTTGTCAATAGATCGTAAGTATAAACATGCTCCATAAGCCTTTTCTGAGGCATCACAATAACCATGTAAGTCTATTTGTATGGCATTGAAACTGACTGCATGTCGTGGAATGTGTATATCATTTAAACGTGGCAAATCATTATAAAATTCTTTCCAAAGGTTATATAAATCTGGAGAAACTTCTTCATCCCAATCAACCTTTTGTATCCACAATCTCTGCATAATTAATTTGGCACAAACGATTATTGGACCTACCAATCCTAAAGGATCGAATATTTTCGATAAAATTGATAAAATATTTCTTTTTGTTGGTCGAAGACAACTTTCCATTTGAATAATATACTGTATACTATCTTCATGAATATTCCAAACCAATCCTAAAGTTTTTGTGACATTCTGATCTACTATATATTGTTTAACATTCTCGTTCTCTTCATTATACAATAGCTCTTTTTTATTTGACACCCATTTTCTTAATGTGAATCCGGATTTCTTTAAAACTTCTGATATGTCATTTTTTAATCTTATAATTTCTTTAATGGTGGATGCTCCAGTTAGAAGATCATCGACATAAAAATTTTTCTTTATTTCATAACTAGCTCTTGGATAATTATCTTCTTGCTCCTCTGCTGCTCTATGTAAAGAACGAATAGCTAGAAATGATGCTGAAATTGTTCCATATGTAACTGTATTGAGACGATAATATTTCAACTCATCTTCAGGATTTTTTCTCCATATTATCCTTTGTAAATCTCTTTGTTCTGGATCGATCCATAATTGCCTATACATCTTTTCCGCATCCGCACCCAAAACAAAATTATGTTGTCTAAATCTTGCCAATATTGAATATAATTGATCCTGTATTATTGGCCCATTTTTTAATTTATCATTCAAACTTATTCCGCGATTCGTTTTAGCACTTGCATCGAATACTACTATCAATTTTGTCGTCGTGCTATCCTCTTTCATAACTGCATGATGAGGTAAATAATATACTGGACTATTTATTTCTATTTCTTCTTTTGGTATCTTTGACATATGCCCCAACTCTTCGTATTCTGTCAAAAATTTGTCATATTCGTATCTTAAATTTTCATTTGATGCAAATTTCTTCTCTAATTTAAAGAATCTTCGTTCTGCTATTTGTCTTGAATCTCCAATATTTTCTATTCCTTCCTTGGTCGGTAACTTCACTATAAATCTTCCATTACTTCCATGTTTTGTCGTATTTAAAAATAAATCTTCACAATCTTGCTCTTCCTTCTTCAAAAATGTCGCCGATTGTATTTCTTCCACAATCCAAAATTTTTCTAATTGTTGATCTAAACTCAAATTTGATGAGTGATTACAAATTGTTTGAGCGTGTGTAGATTGTGTTTTATATGACCTTTGATCCGTAGGAACAGCTCCTGATATTACCCAACCTAATATAGTTTTTTGTAAAATTGGCATATTGTTTGCAACTTTAATTTGACCTACCAGCAAAAGATCATAAAATATATTTGCACCCAGTAAAATTTCAATTTTACCAGGTATATTGAAACTAGGATCAGCTAAATTTATATTTTATGGAATCTTCAGAATTTCTCTATTAACTGGCAACATTGGTAAATTATTAGTAATTTTATTTAATACCAAAAAATTTAAATCTGCTTTAAAATGATTAAAACATGATTTTATAGTTGCTTGTACTATCTTTGTTGATTTTGTTATTGAAGTATTTATTCCAACCACTGATATGTTTGTTTCGCATAAATTTAAATTTAACTTTGACACTAAGTCACTCGAAATAAAATTAGATTGTGATCCACAATCCAACAAGGCTCTTACCTCATGTGTGTTTCCTGTACCGTCAAACACCAACACTTTTGCAGTTGAAAGAAGCACTTCACCATCACTTACACTAGTTGAACTATGCGTATTAATGGAAACAACATTATTATTGTCAGTAGATTCAGAGATTTCATTATTTTTCGAATTTTCTAAAATTGTGCTATTATTGTAATTATGACTTTCATTACTTGCGCCCTGATATGCACAAACATGTGAAGAACTGCGAGTTTCCACCACAGGCGAAAAATTCGGTTTATTTAATTTATTTGTATTGGCTATGCTCAATTGACCGTTACCCGAATTTACCGTATTTTGATTTGACGCAGCTTTTGAATAGTCAATGTGTAATAAAGTATTATGTGGCTTACCACAGTTTTGACATCCCTTATAAGAACATCTTGTACTAATATGATTAGGTTTAAAGCAATTAAGACACAAATGCAACCTTTTTATTTCATTTACCCTTTGAATTTCATTTAAAACTAAGAACTTCGAGCAATGATACATAGGATGCTTACCAACTTTACAATAAAGACAACTATTATCATTATTACCTGTGGAAACATAACCTTGGGTAGATTTAAAACTTTTGAATGTAGGCTTTCCAGTAAATAGCTGCGATTGAATCAAAGTTGTTTTATGCGATTCTAAATTTTCCAATATTTGACATCTCTCATTTAAAAATTTTATAAAATCGCTGCAACTTACTTTATTATTTTTAACACAAAAAGTCTCCCATTCTCGTTTGGAATGTATGTCTAATTTATTACTGAACATGTAAAGCAACAATGTATCCCAACTGTCTACTGGCTCCTTTAAACTTTTTAAAGCTCTTAAGTTCTTTTGAATAGTGTCTACTAATTTTCGTAAATCAAAAAGTGTATTTTTACCTGCTGGTAATTCAAAAAGAGACTTCACATGGCTTTGAATAATAAACTTAGTGTTTTCATACCTTTCACGCAATAATTTAAATCCAATTTCATAATTGGAATTATTTACTTCAAGGGAATGAATTACCTGAGCAGCTTCACCTTTTAAACAGGATTGCAGGTAATAAAATTTCTGCACATCGCTTAAATCATTATTAGAATGTATTAAAGCAACAAATGTGTCAAAAAAACCTAACCATGAATCATAACTTCCACTAAAAATAGGCAAATCTAATGGTGGCAATTTGACAAAAGTTTGTTGTGAATTTGAGTGATTTTTATTGCTATTTGAACCGTTATTTATTTCTAAATTACCTGCCAATAATTCCTTAAAGAGACACATAGTATCAAAATATTTTTCTTCAAAATCAATTCTGTCATTAGAACTAGAATCTTCGAAGTATTTCAGTTCTAATTGTACCTTACTAAATTCACCCCAAAGAGCTTCACATCTAATTAACCTTTCATTTATTTTTATTTTACTTGTAAAACTATCGCAACTTGAAATAAAATCGAAAAATCTATCTAATTGGGCACAAATTTCCTTTCTATCACTCTTAAATTTTTTAACTAACTCCTTTTTATCTTTATTTGACATTTTATTGGTAAAATACTGAAACTTCTAGAATATTACACCAATTTATTATTATTTGTTTAATGTTATTTATTTTATTATATTTATATTTATTATAAGTACCAAGAAAATTAACTTTACTACTTGTACTTTTATTTTTTAGTAAAACACAAAATATCATTTATTTAATGAAAATATCCACTATTTTCACACTTTTTCGGCAGTGGGTACTTACCTGTTCGCTAAGTCCCTACCTATTTTACGCGCAATTTTCCAAGCGCGCACCACTGACCCTCAAACATTGGATTTCCAACCATAGCCAGCCTCTGCGTTTGTTCTTATCAACTTGCTGCTTATTTCTGCATCCCAAGTCAATCCTTCTATTTGCAAAATAACACAACGTCGAGGTTTTTAACTTTACACTTGACTGTCAGGTAACCTACATTTCAAATGACACAACGTTGAGGTTGAACTTGACACTTGACTGTCAGGTATATTTGGAATCCAGGTGTATTTCCTATCCAGGTATATTTTGACTGACTTTTCTGTCACTGTATTTTATTGATTTATTCTTCTAATATTCTATTTATTTTATTTCTTACTTGATTGGCATTATCTACAATGCGGTATCCGGCTCGAAGGACCATATGTTGCGGCTATTCTTTTGCTGCTGGCTACTTGTATGATTTCTCGTATTTATACCTACTTTTTTAATTAAACTATTTATGCTTGTAGATAAAACCAATATTTTTATTTTTTCTTTTTTTTTTATTACAACAACTTTTTTTCGATGTCTTGGTTACGCACCAGGTCCCGGTCTTCATTGCTGCACCTTGATACCAAATCCCAATAATGGTTAGTGACGTAACATAATTCATGAGAATTCTTATACCGAGTATCATGCTTTTCGTTCAGTGTGGATTAATAAAAGAGACTGACTAGTTGCCATAGCAAAACTGAATTTCTTTTTATCGCTATTTTCACTAAGCTTTCTTGTTACCGAAAATAACATTTTGGTACCGTACATTAAACCATTTTTTAGAGTGTATACTAGACAAACTTCATTAATTATTTTGAAATTAAAACTTTTTGAAATTAAAACTAAAGGAGATGCAAAAGATGACGAATATTTCCTATTTATTATCAAGGTAATATATCGAGACTCCGTTTTTTCATCGGTTAAATTTCTCAGCTGTCATCTCATCTCATCATTTAGTTTGGAAATTTAACGAGTTGTATTTGGGCATGTTTTCTTTGATTAGATCCCGAGAGCGAAGTTTTCGAATATATTAGTAAAACTAACGTGAACTAACCCGAAATGCAGACTGCCGAACCCCCGCCCCCCCTCGCCAATATCCCCATCCCTGAGAAGGTGTGGTTATTAACGTAGAATTGTAGTGGTGGTATCCTGGTATGTCAACGGTTTTAAGTTAGTATATCTATCTTCGGTGTTTGGCAAAAAAACAAATATTCACAAATGTAAATTTGCAATGACAGGACCCATTAAGCAGGGTGGACAACTTATAGGTTGCATTGTAAATTTCAGGTAAATTGCAATTTGCAATGATAGTTTTTAAAAATTCCGGATTTCAGACCTACACACCCCGAATAGGTCCTAAATTAGGGTGGCCCTAATTGGCATACAATAGAAAGACCAGTTTGGTGAATGAAATGAAAACTACCTGTAGTAACAGCGGTGTTACTACAGGTACTTTAAATATTAATATTTATAAAAAAAATCTACTATGTATAATACAACAACTTAATTTTTAAATTTTAGTCATCGTGTTCCGAGTACTCCGATGAACTATCGTCGTTGAGGCCCTAAGAAATAATAAGGGGCTCTACAGTGTATTCTAGCATGTTATCAGCTTTCCACATTCTTTCTTCTGTTTAAATCACATGTTCGACACACTTACTCCATTTTTCACAATCCACTCTCTTTATTCCCTCTTGCAAGAGGTTTCCAACGTCTCTCATTTTTAAAGTGGTTTTATGCCTTGCTACAAACCCTTTTACTTGCGGCCACACCAATTCTATGGTGTTTGAGTGATAAGGCGTTATATTTCGTTTTGAAGCGATTTCGTCGACGCCAAATCTCGTACAAAGAGGTTTATTCAACTTTACAATCTCCAGTAGCTCCTTCCTCAGTTTATCTTTATGAAATGTCTTCCTATGTACAGTAAGCCAATGAATGATGTCATTTCTTCTTTTCAAGAAGACGTTGGTATTTTTCGGATTTTCTTGAGTGGTAGCTGGCATTACCCATGACTATAACAGACCCACGAGCAATTAGATCTGGCATTTGTTGGAAGTATTCCTCAAAGACATCAGCGTTCATGGCTTCGTGATAGCCTCCAGTCCGTTTTGATTTTAATGCTAGCAAGCGGCCATCGATAAATCCATTTTTGCTACCAATGTGAGTAATTATTAATCTTTTACCTTTTCCCGAGGATGCTTCTATTCCAGTGGACCATTTTTCCATAAAAACTTGCCTCGCGCTTTTTATCCTGCCATATTTTACCAACTGCCCTTAAATATAATAATAATAATAATAATAAACGTCTTTTATTTAATAATATTACAAAAATTGTGAAATAAATTATAATGAGTTTACTGGGCGAGGTTCAGTCAGCCATATCGAAGTATGGCTGACTGTTCTTACACCTAACCCAAAAGTAAAATAAGCAAGTAAATACATCGCAATAAAATTATTGATTAATTAATTAACTAAAATATAGTGAAATATGTGAGTTATAAATCATACAATATCGAAATCGAATGATATAAAGTTAATCTTGAATTTTAACAAATATACATAAAATAATAACATTAGGTATGTTTATTTATGGTGTGTTAATATAATAGTTTCAAAGTACTTAACTATTTAAGACACAAACCACGTTCATTTCCATTCTACAATCAAATATACACTCTGTTTTTCTTTTTAATAAAAAAAGAATATACAATATTATTTGTCTTAGCAAGGCTTCATGCCTGACTTAAAAAAAGGGATTCAAAGAGATGCTTCCTGAAACAAGCTTTATTGTTGAATTTTAATAATCTAGGTGTAAATTATGCATAATATTAGCTACCTGATAAGAGAAAGATCTTTTAAAAAATTGTGTTGAATGTAGTGGAGGCGTAAGGGTCCCCTTAAATCTAATATTTAAATTATGGACATCTGTCCTAAAGCTAACTTTACGATGTAAATAAACAGGTTGTTTTCACTTAATTATTTTAAAAAATTGTGTTGCGCAGTGCAACCTTCTTCTATTAAACATGTTTAACCATTTTGACTGCTTGAGTGTATGGCTAATATGGTCAAATTTTCTAATTCCATGTATAAGACGTAAACAGGTGTTTTGAAGTCTCTGCACACGTTTAGTATCTACTATCTACGTTTCTAAGGCATGGACCATAAATAGAATCGCAGTAATTAAGTTGAGACAGAACAAGGGATTCACACAACATTGATTTTGTAGATTTGTTTAGAACATCCCTATTTTGATAAATTAGTTGTTGTGTGAATTTAAGCTCTGAATCCATAGTAAGACCAAGGTTTCTGAATGTGTCGTAAACAGGAATTACATCATTCTCTATACAGATAGATTTTTTGTGTCTGGACAAAAACTCAGATCTAACTCCTGCCCTTCCAAATACCAATATTCCGGATTTATTAGAATTTAATTTAAGGCAATGTTTATTGAAATTAATTGTAAGATTACCGAGGTCAAAATTTATTGCACCAATTGCTTGAGTAGCTTCTCCTTTTTTAAAAGAGAGGTACACTTGCGTATCATCAGCGTAATAGTGCTGTAAACAGGATAAAAAGACCGACGGAAAATTTGAGGTGTATATAGAAAAAAGGAGTGGTAAAATTATAGAACCCTGAGGGACACCAGTTGTAAGATTTAGAGGTTCAGATAATCGACCATTGAGACTTACTGTTTGTGACTTTGATGAGAGAAATGTTTTTATCATATTGGCGGCATCATCAGACAGACCCACAAAATGCAAAATAGAGTAAGGAATTTCGTGATTTATAGTATCAAATGCTTTTGTGTAGTCGAACAGAATAAGCACCGTTAGCATATTATTATCAGTAGCCTTAATTATATCATCTATAATATTAAGAAGCGCTATCGTGCAGCTGTGTCCGGATCTGAACCCAGATTTTGTTAATGGGATAATGTTGTTAAGTTTAATGTGTTTTTGCAACTGAATCTCAATTGCTTTTTCCAGAATTTTTGAAAAGGTCGGCAAAATACTAATAGGGCGCAGGTTGTTATAAGATGTAGGCATACTAACTTTTGGTAGCGGTATTACCCTCGCATTTTTCCAGCAATCGGGAAATACAGAATTTATTAAGCAATAGTTAATAACATGTGCTATGATCGGAAGCAAAAATGGTAAACATAAATTAATAGTTAAAATATTTAAATTAATAGTTAAAATATTTAATCGTCGCCGCCAGCAGATGATTTCGTTTTTCTCTATTAAAAGTAATTTTCTGTTTCGAATTTTTTCATGACAAAAATTCATTTCCTTTAAAGTTTTCCATAGTTCCCTCTTACCCATGGGTGGAATGAAATCATCCTTTTTCATTTCAGACATTATTTTGTCCAAGGTAGATATTTCTTTTCTTAAGTAAAACGTCTTTTCAACCTCATTTATTACAGTTTCTTTTTTTCCTGTATTTTTCTTTGGTGACCTGATGGGCAGCGTTTATCCTCGTGCACAAGTCGTTATAGTGTTGACTGTCCGAATCCAGTCATATTCGAACACATTTCAACTATTTGTGCAACTCTGAATGTTATATGAAATATTCATTGGACTACACCCATGGAATACGGCGAAGACCACTGGGCTTTATAGCCCAATAATGATTTATTACTCTCTCGCATTAAGAAATAGACTATAGGTACTAGTATTTCTTACCAATATTTATGCAAAATAGACTATTCGTATACCCTGACCGACATTTGAAGAATTTTATAGTAAACGCAACAAAAAAAATGCTTTATAAATTAAATTTTCAAAACTAGTAATGATTAAGACGTAAACCGCTTTAAGTTCGGTTTAGTACACCAGCCTTGCGTGATCCAGAAACATAAACTCTTCTCGCGAAATTAGACGTTTCGGACAACAAACGAAGGGAAGTTGACGATTAGTTGTTACGTCTACGATTTGCATTTGCTGAAAGTGTACTTATATACGTGAATTATTTACATAAATGGCCACGAACGCCAATTACCAACTACTGCTAAACGGGGAGTGCTGTTGTAGACAGGAACGATCGAGAAAGAGGTCGTAAACGTTAACGCTAAAACCATTGTCTTTTTTTTTAACGTATATTGGAGTTAAGGAAGCGCATCTTGGCAGTGCTGCAGCTTTGAACACTTTTTCCCCTGTTTTCAAGGGCAGAGAATAGGAAAAAAAGGTTAAAGTTCCCCACACTTTCTGCAAAGGACCAAAAACTTTTTCGCGCTTTTTGGGAACAGTTCGGATTGTGACAGTTTTCGAGGCAAGAGATGAGTGGTGATGGCCCCCTCAGTCTCCCTTTTTCTGTTTTTTCTTGGGAGAATTCGGAGCGAGACCGGGACAAATGGTAAATTGTTAGTGACAAACGAGCGAAGTTGCCAACCTCCTCTCTCCTCAAATTTGTATGGGCGATTCTGATGACGAGGTGGGTGATGAATGTGATGAAAGACGTATATTTTGGAGGAAACAAATTCTAGTTATATGCGACGTAGGTTAAATTGATTGTATAATAAATATGTAAAGTGAATCTTCTTATATCCAGGGTGTCCTTGAAATTATTGTACACCGCTTAACCAAAAATTTCTTAACCAAAAATAGGGTGATCTAGGCAAACTTACCTATATGCAATGTTGCCTAGTGTTGCCGCTAAATTTCTTAAATTCATATCGTTTCTTCGGAATACTTTCTAAACACCTTTATGGATAGATAGTTACTAGTTTTGAGACTAAGAATTACTACTATTATTGTTGCCGTGTTTTTACCTGAACGTTATCTTCTTTCAATGACTGGAAATTGAAAAATGATGCATGATTCGTAAATAAAAGTTTGAATTTTTGTTACCCCTGTACAAATAATTACAATTGTTTCTATGACTACAAAATTTTTACCTGAAACATAAATATTATTTCCGTCATAACTTTTTTCTTTTGATAGTTAAAGCAAAACCGAAGGTGTCGTCTTAATGGTAATTAAAAACATGAAAAATAAGTTACTCTTGATCAAGGTCAATAAACCACACCGTTTAAGTAATAACAGCAGACAATATCTGACAGACATGTCAAAAGGAAGCAAATATCAATTTTAATCCATGACCTTCTATTCACAAATTTCACTTTGATTATTATTCTTATTAATTATCTCCTTTATGGACGTGACTTTCTTTGAAACGATTTTACTCAAAAACTGTAAGTCCTATCAAGGTGAATTAAGGGTATCTTTTTTACTCAGAGTACTTTGAAATTTTATAATAATTAAGAAAATAATAAAAAAACGACTGGTTGAGAAAATGGGATGATTTTAACCCTTAACCACTCCGGTATGTGACGCCTATGACTAAATTTTTGAATTTCTGAATTCAGAAACTGATTTATCATTAAAAGTTTATAACCATACCTAATTTCAAAATTTAATGATGAACGGGTTCAAAAACATTAAAAAGAAAACGATTTCAGGGTTCCCCCTTAACAAGCATTTCTGCACTTATGTCCATATGAAAAAATTCTATTATTTATAGTGGTAAAGTATTGCCTCTTAATTTCAGGACACCCTGTTTAAAGTCAATCCTGTTCTTGTTTTAGTAGTATTGATGATGAATATTATTTGTTTTTGTTTCAAGATTGACAAAATATATCTATATTATTCAATACCCACTCTGTATATCAGAAAACAAAATTATTAGGTAGTTTTTCAGTAGTATTATCAGTAGATATTTAAATTGTTGAAATAATTAATTACTTTTAATAAGCTTTCTAAACATAAATTTTGAATGTACTAGTAACAACTCAACATCAAAATGAGGAAATTTTGACCAACTTTAAGCGAGCAAACCAGATTCTTCTGCACCATAAAATATTATTCCGTGCAATTTCCACTTAGTTGTGTTGTTGATGTTGATAGTCTGGCAGGGTTTTAAAATAAACAAGTTATTAATTTATTAATATTGGTACAAAGAATTTTTTAGTAAAGTTGAAGTGTAATATTCGAGTTTTTTTTTCCAGCCTATTACTGGTAAGTTGTCATATGTTAATTATTTAACTATCACGTCACTTCTCGTGACACTAAAATTACATAAAATGAAATAAAGTCTTGCTTTTGAGGGTATAAAAATTAGATTATGTAGAATAAGATCAAGTCCTGTTTTGTCAGAGCTCTTATGTTGAATACTGCTGAAGCTTCTGTTAACAGACAACTTATACAACAATTTGTATGTAACGTAAACGACTTACATAACTACCACTTATATTTTGTGATTAATTTAGATAAGTATACCTAGTTACCAATCGCACATTTATTGACCCAAAAAATATGTAATATTATGTACTTACTAGGTATATTGTTTCTGTATAACTAATAAATTTCTTTGGTCCAGTACATAATATGTGACAGGCTTTTTTTATTTTATTTTTCTAGTTAATGAATAATTCTACAACCTGTTAATGATTTTGGCGCGAATAGGGATAAAAATGAAAAGATACTTTGTTTTAAAGAATTTTCAAAATAATTTTTGCAGTTTGCTAAACATAATGTATTAGGGTGTTCCAATTTATATTGAAAAAAAATTAAGTTGTTTCCATCAAGCGTTTACATGGCCTAGTCTTGTCCACTTTAATATAGTAATTTGTGTGCCAAATCTGAGTTGCATATTATGTTAAAGTTTACAGGGCGCCCAGAAGGACGATTTTTAATTTTAGGTATAATTTCAATGCGCAAATATTAACTTTTCTAACAAATCACAGGCTTAGTGAAGAATAACAAGAGTTTAAACTAAGCCCATCAATGAAAACGATATTTTTAAGATTCTGCTGTTCATAAAGTCCAAATCTATTGGCCCTGATGGAATTGGCATTACCATGTTGCTTATGAGTTGTCCGAAAATGCTTCTTGTTTTAAAACACCTTTTTGATTTCTGTATCTTGAATGGCACCTTCCAGTCTATCTGGAAAAAGTAATATGTTATACCTTTACCTAAAACAAACAATCCTACACAGTAAAACGATCTAAGACCGATAAGCGTTTTATGCGATCTCTCTGAGTCATTGGAAATGATCGTAGATGGCCAAGTAAGAAGGTTTACTGATTATAATAATATACTTTTGAAACACCAGTCAGGGTTTCATATCGACCACAGCCCTAGCACAGGTCGCCGATGACATACTTGCTGAAAACGATAAAAACAAACTAACTATCCTAGAACTCCTCGACTATTTAAAGGCATTTGATTTAATAAGTCACAGACTACTCACAGCCTTATTAGGCTTTTTGGGCTTTTCAGTCCATGCAACCAATTTTGGGGCTAGTTATTTGGCGGACATATTTCAAACTGTAAGAATTCGTAAAGAATTGTCAGATCTTGAACTTGTTCCTAGTAGTGTACCATAGGGCTCCGTTTTAAGGCCACTACTTATGCATTGCTCATGTCATTTCTATGTGGACGACATACAAATGTATTTTTTCTTTTTTCTTAACGAAATGGCTGCTTCATGTCGTTTAATCAATCGGGACCTGGACGCCCTCTGCAAAACTTGAAAGAAATAGTGCCTTAAACTCAATCCCCTAAAATCACAAGTAATGCTATTTGGCAGAGCTGCTGCCCGTCTTTAGATGGTTAGAGCATGTCAACATCTGTTTTATTAACGAGAAGCTCGCTCTTATAGATGAAGCAAAAAATTTAGGTGTGCTCAATGATTACAAACTTAAAAAAATGAACCACGTCACCACCATAACTAAAAAAAAACCTTCTGCAATTTAAAACTGATATACTCAAGTCGCCATTTACTCAGTAAGAAATATCGTACACTACTCGGTGAATCGTTAGTACTATCGCATCTTAACTATGGGGATGTGGCTTATGGCCCAAATCTGCTTCGTGCAGATTCACGCAGACTGCAACTGATTCAAAATTCCTGTATTAGGCTCATTTGTGGCCTGAGGAGCAATATTAGGCACGTATTGATGAACAACAATGATTAAGTGTTTAGGCTAATCGTATTTTGTAATTAAATAAATAAATTAATAAATAAGATCTTTATTCAGAAGGTACAAAGTTGACAAAGGTATAAACAAAAACAAAATCAATATTGTGCATTTTCTGAAATGGCGAAGTTAATCCATTTACTGACGTAAGGGTTGTCCTTACACTTAACCTGGCCGGGCGCCTGCAGTGATATACCCGAGCTATAGCCCAACCGTCCAACAACATTATATAAATATTTAAACTAAAGTCATGACATGACCCTGCTCACAGTATATCAGTGCACCCAGCCCTTGAACCAAAACTATAGGATTATAATTAAAACTAAAAGTTAATATATTCCTGAAAAAAATAATTATTGTTTCATCTAGCCTATAAATGTATAGTATTGACATGCTATAACATACTATAAAGCTAACTATAACTAAATTAGATGATCTAGAAATCGCCAAGTAAAAAGTTTTTCACTTTTATTGTGAAAACTCAGCATAGGAAATGATTTAGATTTTGCCGGGATAGAGTTATAAATAGCAGGGACGTTGTAGGTAAAACTTCTCCGAAACATTGTAGTCTTGTGGCGTGGTAGTGTTATTGAACATTTATGTCTTAGATTTAGATTATGAACATCAGTCCTAAAAACAATCTTTCGGTACAAGTTAGACGGTATTTTGGTAAGCATTATTCTGTGATATAGGGCAGCACTATGTAGCTTACGCCTATCCCCCATGCATAACCATTTTAAGGACCTGAGCTTGTGGCTTACAGGATTTCTTCTACGTATGTCACAGATGAAACGGATACAAAAGTTAAAAGTTGACAGGACTAAGGAATCACAGAGAAGACGCTTCAGCCCAAAATCCAAAGCATGTCTGGATCCATATAACATTTTCAATTTAAAAATAGCCGTTTTTGTTCATTCCAAGACATGTCTACTGAATTTTAGGTCCGCGTACATCCATAGCCCCAAGTTATTTAATTCGTCACAAAATTCCAGTTCCACACCATCTACAGAGATTGAAATATTAGTTTTCAGAAACTCTCGATCTTTACGCCTACAAAACAGCATTGCTTTACTCTTGCCAGGATTGAGTAATAGTGAATGGTTTCGAGATAAATTGTATAGAGGGTCTATGTTACGATCAATTATTAAACAAACCCTGTTCATTTCTGAAGAAAGAAGGGAATAGAATAATTGCGTATCATCCGCGTACATTTGTATAGAACAGTCGGTAATAAACTTTAAAGAAAAGCCGTATAAACAGAGAAGAGCAGCGGCCCAACAATTGACCTTTGAGGAATACCACACGTTAATGATTTTTTATCAGACAGCTGTCCCCGTAGCCACACTCGCTGCTCTCTATCTGCTAGATAATTCTTAAGGAATAACACTGCCGAAGTTGAGAGACCTATGTACTTTTAAAGGTTTTCAAGAACGTGATGGCTAATTGTATCAAAAGCCTTTGAAAAATCCAAAAGTACAAGAACTGTTGCCATTCCGGTATCCAAAGCTCTAAAAATATGATCCGTCACATTCAAAAGTGCGGTAGTACGACTGTGCCCTCTACGAAAACCAGATTGTGTATCAGTGAGTATGTTATTCTCCTCCAAGTGTAATACAAGTTGTTTTTTATAAGTTTCTCAATGACCTTAGATAATACTGGCAAAATACTTATACGACGCAAATCTTTTAGTTCTTTAATATCTTTATTTTTTGGGAGGCGTACAACGTGAGCTAATTTCCATTGAGATGGATAATTGGATGTAAAAATACAAAAAATTATAACATGAATAATATACGTGAATAAAAATGAGCAGCAAGCAGAATAAATTTAATATTTAAGCCATTAAGTATATATTAATTGTTTAAGGATATCGAGGGTACTATGGTATGGGTGTATTGTTATCATTATTAATATTATTATTGTATTATAATTATTAATAAATTACTTTAGCACTATTGTGTTACGTTACAATTTATATTGTTTTAAATTTTGAATTGAAATATCAGTCAATTATACTTTCTGATGACGTTCTGACAGATTAAATTAAGTTTCTAGGGATAAACATTTAGAGTGTGGAAGTTTTGTTGGGTTCATTGTAAAAACGCTGCTTATTGCTATGGCAGATGAGTGCGAAATCTGCTCTTATCAAAGAAATGAAATAGTACATTATTATTACTATTTCTTACTAATTTTCCTTGTTTTTTTTTTTCAATCTTGTATATTATTTTCTTATTGACAGTAAAAGCATTTATAATTAATAATGGCACTGACTGGCAGGTTTATTAACTTTAAGATGGGGCTTTAGTAGTACTTGAGCTGCCATCTGCCGGGTAAGTGCTTACGAATGTCCAAGCTCTTATGATAATTTTCGGAAGGGTGATTTATTGACTATTTTTTCTTTTTGATATTTAATTAAGAAAAATGTCAATGTAAAAAGTAGCTGATTTTAAATTGCAAATTAATAACAATAAATAGCAAAAGGATACTACTTGGCAAGTGCATGGTGGTAATCATGATATGACATATAAATATGTGCAAGTGGCTAGAGAACAAGGTTCTCACGTATATACATATTTATATGTCATATTAAAATTAATAACACTT
Organism: Polydrusus tereticollis; assembly: GCA_963920685.1. Lineage (NCBI taxonomy): Eukaryota > Metazoa > Arthropoda > Insecta > Coleoptera > Curculionidae > Polydrusus > Polydrusus tereticollis. Next base: position 20,845,598 of record OY987328.1, read on the forward strand.
AATTCAACATCTAATTAATACTGTATGTAGTCAGTTGATTTACCAAATCAGACAAAAATAGTAAAAGTATGAGTTTGACTAGGTTAAGCACTCATTATTACAGCGCAAAAGTTGCAACTCTTTTACATTCCGCTTTATATATCTGAATATCCAAGATTAATAAAGTAAATCACTTAAAACGTTGGATATGTTGAAATATTTCATTAGTTTTGGTTCTTTAACGTTGCTGTTGCTTTTAGTACTTCTTGTGTTTTTTTCGTGCCATTTGGTGTTTTACTTGTGTTTAGTGCCACTCGCTACTATTGCAGCTGAGGTGGCAGTCAGTGTCTTGGCATTCGGTATATCGCGTTAAGTGGTACTTGAACTGCACATTGGTCTGAGTTATTAGTTCGTTTGTATGGACGTCTGTTCGTTTGTCATAAAATCTGTGCCAATAACATTTTTGTCAGAAATAAATAATATTTAAAGCTAATTTGAGATCTGTACTAACTAATTGGTCTCTTGGAAAGCCAGTCTCCAGGTTGTCAACAACTAGAGGTCTCGGTGGTCCAGACGTCCTCCAAATGGTGCAGATTTACCATTTAAAAGAAGGCAGAACCTTGACATGCGGAGCTCTTTTAAGTGTTTGACAGCGTGAGAGGATACGAACTCAGCGTACTGATTTACATGTGCGAGAACTCTAGAAATTGTATGAGCAGTACTTAGATCTGAAGACGGATCGTACTTGTTTAGGGAAAATGACAGAGTGCGTGAGGATAAATGTTTATGTAACCTGGAAGAATTGTTTGATATCGCCGTTAAAGATGCTATAATAAAGTTAATATCGAAGAAGATGAGATATTCCTTAAAAAGCAAAGAGAAGATGTTTTCTCATGGAACATGATCGTATTGCTATCCTTATTAGTGGAAAAAGCAATAAAAAGCTTTTGCTAGTCCAAAAATAGATAGAGGAACAGGAAAATCTAAGGTAGAAGCATGTATTGAAGCAATTAAGCAGTGGAAAGTTAAAATTCAAAGGAAAGGACTATCCAGTATTTGATTAAACAACCAGTAATACTGGGCTTTACATCGAAGCTTGTATTACAGTAGAAAAAATCTTTAAAAAGTGAGCTTGTCTGGATTGCATGCCGTCATCATGTTCTGAAGATTATGCTCTCACCTGTTTTTTTTTTATGTATGGTGACCAACTATTAATCAGGTTTATTATACCACAGCTCTACTAAACAAGTTACGAAAAGAAATTGGAGGATCTACCACTGGCCCTTCAAAAACAACATTCTAGAGATGATTATCAAGAATTACTGCGTCTGTTTCGCCTATTTCTTGGTTGAGGAGGTGACAGTGAAACAATTCGAACTCCTCATGCGAGACGGATCGCGAAGGCTATTTACGCCCTAAAAATGTGTCTGTTTCACAAACAGTTTTAACTGACCCCTGAAGAATAAAAAAATACAGTAAACTGGGTTCTGTTTGCCAATCTTGTATAGGTAAGATTTTGGAATGAAGCTCCTCTAATGGTATCCAGCTTCTGCATCAATTCTTATGAAAAGTTATCCTAATTCAACAGTTAGTGAAAAAGCTTAAAGCGGATTTGCACGGCATCTTTGATTTCTTTCTGAGCAGTTGGTAGCGTTGACCTTTTTTGATGACAGAATATCCTTGAAAACTAAAGAAAATATGTTAAAAAATCTGAAATTGTCAAGCAAATCTAATTTTCCTCGACGTATACAAATAGCTGAGGAAAAATAATTAAATTTATTTTAATTTGCAACTGAACGGACAAAAAGCCTTTTCCTTTTTTCTCCGCGGAGGAAAAGGTAAGTCTTAAGGTTGTTTAGAAAAGTCGATTCAAGAATGAAAAGATAATCCGCTATATAGTTAATGCAAAATAATTTCCAATGCACGTCATCAATCAGCTGATAATTGTAAATCCGTAAGAAAACATGAGGACATTAAACTCGGGCAAAAAATATTAAAATTGTATGCAATATTGAATGTACTACAAACTTAAAGTATTCTTCTTTGATACCCACTTATAGCAAATATTTTGTTCATTTAAGGTTGTAAAAATTAATATAATTTGAATTTTATTGGCCGACAGTTGGCAACAGAACTGTGAAAGATGCGGTGGCGCCAACTCGTTCGTTGGCCTGTTTTGACGTTTTGTTTAAATTTCGTGCAGAACTGACCTTAATTGTTGTGGGGTTTCCTTCTTATAATTTCTATTTTTTAACAAAAACTCCAGATCTTTTCATAAATAGCATTAAAAACTGTTCTTCTAAGAACAACAAAAGTGCACATACATAAAACATCGTTGTCGATTACGTTCTTTACTAATTGTGAAAAATGCCGAAGCATTTAAATGGCCCATGCCAAGAGCTAATAGCTTCTCTAATAAGCTATTTTTAGAAAGAACTTAACAACAACGGCCCATTGTTACTCTTGACAGCAGTTAGAGAAGTAGCTTTAAAGGGTATGTTAAGGTCTTTATATATATATTTCTACTTTACTAATTTTTAGCGTGCAGCAGCTGCCCTAAATTTGAATATCTCCACTGTAAGCGCAGTTTCAACAAATTATTAAAATCACCTGAAATGAAACGTTCTTATTCAAAGAGAGTTGCAAATATATCAAGATTGGATATAAGTTCTATCCGTGACACTAATTATGGAATGTACGAAACAAGTAAGTTGTATTACTCAAAAACTAATATTTTACATTGGTTATGCTTAAGGTGTAACTTTTTTTTAAAGCATCATGTAACTTTGACAACTTTAAATAAGAAATTAAAAGACAGACAACTGTTTCATGGTTGTCTTAACTCTTTAAGAGGCCTCTTAAAGGAAATAGGTTGGGGATGAAAAAAAGATGAAACGAGGTGAGGGCTTGTGGAACTTTCCCATGTAGCTTTCGAACGACTGGTATTTTTGAAAGAATATATGAAAAAAAAGCATCCTTGTACCAATTCGTTTTCTTAGATGAAACATGGATTTTTGTGTTAGAACTACTAAAGTTGTTGATGGTAACCGCAGTAAATAAATAAATAAACTATGAGAAGTTTACCTATGTAAAACATATTTTTCTAGGTACATAATACTTCATGCTGGTAGTGAAGATGGTTTTGTTGAGGGCGCAGGGGCAATTTTTTCTTCCAAAACTCAGCTGAGTCACTACCATGGAGAACTGAATCAGCAAAATTTTTTACAATGGTTCGAGAACCAATTATTGAAAAATGAAGCAAAGCGATCTGTGATTACCTAGCTGCAATTCAAGAATGGTTAACTATTACTAAAATTAAATTTGATTATACAATGTTCAAAGCCGAACTGTTACAAATCATTAATAGGTTGGTACAAGACGTTTTGTATGCCCTTTTTTTTAAACATATTCTTAAATAATAAACCTAAATTCTTTTCAGACATAGGCCACCAATAAAATATTTAGTCGATGACCTGGCTGAGCAATAGGGACATAAAGTTTTACGACTTTCTACATAACACTGTATGTTCAATCCGATTGAACATATTTGGGGGATTACCAAAAATTATTATAACAGACATATTGATCGAGATGGCAGTACAGAAACTGACTGTATGAATTTGTGGAAAGAATCATTACGTACTGCTACTCCTGATATTTGGAAGAATTCAATTCGGCACACAGAAAGCAAGATATTAAACTGGTATGAAAGAGAACATGTATTAGATAGACTAAACATTCAACCCATTATTATTGAAGTAAATGAAACGAGTGATTCAAGTGATTTGGAGGATGATTGAAGATCCATCTTTGTATTATTATTTTCTTTATTCAAATAGCTAAAGCATATATAAAAAAGTAAAATTAAATGACTATTCCAATATAATTTAGGTATATCTTGTCATCTTGGAAGATTTTACAAATAAAGAATATAAATTTCTGTTTATTTTTGTAAATTTATCTTGTTTTTATGAAAAAAACAAAATCACTGTAATTCCCTCACTCGGTTATTTTGGTTACAAGCTGGCAACACTGCCGATAACTGACGTCACTCGAAAGGTGTGACGTGCAACGGAAATTGTTTTGCAAAGAGTTTAAGTTTCCTATACAGGGTGATTTCTAAGGTGATACTTTTTTCCAACTGTGTATACAACTACTTAAAAGAAACAACTTTTTCAAGTAACTTTTTTAAATAACTCAAAAATAAAGGAGATTTTTTTTTTGATACACATGAGCCATTTTTATTTTTAAACACGCCCAAACTAACTGAAATCTCTCACGCGATGAACTGACAACAAATTGAGACTTCACTGCTTGACATAAAAAAAAGATAAACACCAACAAAAAAAATTATCAGCAGTCGTATCGTAGGCTTTTTACATTAGCGTATCTCCTTTATTTTTGAGTTTTTTAAAAAAAGTTATTTGACAAAGTTGTTTATTTTAAGTAGTTGTATACACAGTTGAAAAAAGTATCACTTTAGAAATCACCCTGTAATAGTAAGTCTGCGAGCTCTTTAATAACAAGTATCCTCGCAGAGAACCGGCATGTTGATCTACTGTCAGTAAAACAGAAAAAAAATATAGAGATTTAGGTCACGTTAGGGATAATTATACGAAAGGTCGACCTACGGTATCAGAAGTTATACAATTATATGTGTTATTGTGAGTTCAAGAATACCACCGAGTAGTACTATTGGTTTAGAAAATCATATCTACAAAACATCCATCCTAAAGTATTTAGACAAAAATAAATTCCATCCTTACAAAGTCCAATTGGTTCAGGAACTCAATGAAGATGATCCAGACAGAAGAGTCCAATTTTGCGAGATAATGATGAATACGTGCAATAATCATCCACAGCTTTCAAAACGAGTGTATTCTCAGATGAGGCAACGTTTTGTTTGAATAGAAGTGTAAACAAACAAAACTGTCGGTATTGGGCTACAGAGAATCTACGCTGGATTATGGAATATCGCACCCAATATCCTCAAAAAGTTAATGTTTGGGCCATATTGTTGAAAATGGAATTTTAGGATCTTTTCTTATTGACGAAAATTTGACAGGTGAAACATATTTAGAATTTTTAGAAAATGATCTAGCCTTGCCACATTGTCCCCTAATCCAGAAGATACCGAACAACTTTTTGTGGTATTAGCAAGACGAAGCTCGGGCCCATTACACTCGCCATGTGCGTGAGTACCTTAAGACAGTTTTTCTCGAACGATGGATTGGCCAACGAGGTTCAATTGAATGGCCGACCAGATCTCCAGATGTAACCCCTTTAGATTTTTCTTTGTGGGGTTATCTTAAGCCTAAGGTATATGTTAGCCGACCAAACAATATTAAAGGTTGATAGAACCTTACGTCGTTAATAACGTAATGCAAGAAGCTGAATTTAGGTATGTGACATATTTCATGAAATATGTTTAAGAATATTATGCAGAATCCAAAAAAATATTATAAATTAGGGGCATCCATTTTAAAAAATAAAGTAACCCCTTTTTAATAGAATCTCTAATTTGACAATAGCCAAGTCGATTAACAAATTCTTATCGAACGTTGTCGATGACATCTGCGTTATTGTTTCTAATTGTCTGGTGTATCGTGTTTTTAAATCTTCTAAATTCGCTGGGCGATTTCCGTATACTTTACTTTTCAAGTATTCCCACAAGAAAGAATCAAGAGGAGTTAAATCTGGCTATGTGGGTGGCCACTTAATCGTCCCTCTACTACTTTTTCAAAGATTAAGAAGAACACGATGTACACCATGATGATAGATGAAGTTTTTCCAAATCGTTTGATAGGTAGGACAGGGAAGATTGAGTCATTGAGTGGCCATCCAGATCGCCAGATCAAGCTTCTATTGCTTGTTTCTTGTGGGGATACTTAAAAAGCAAGGTATACGTGAATCGCCCAGCAAATTTAAAAGATTTAAATGCACGAATACACCAAGAAATTGAAAACATTAAGGCAGATGTCATCGACAATGTTCAAAAACAATTTGTTAATCACGTTGGCTTATGTCAGATTGTCAACGAGGCTCAATTCAAACATTTACTTTAGATACACATTTTCACACTTTTAATTTTTAAGACAAGTTATCTTTAAAATTTCCTTTATAATAAGTACCCTTACCTACCTTGCTGTATATAAAAAATGTGCTCTTTGTAATTCTGCAATAAAAAATTGGTGTTATCATTTAAAAAAAACAACGATGACGTCATAACTCTTTTTTGATATACCCTGTATATTTCGCTGTAACGTTAAAAAACTCTGAACTAACCTGAAAATACAAATCGACGGGTCCGAGCGTTTATTTTGCAAACTCCCCTCTCGCTACTTTACGAATGCACTGTATACGTATACACAGGGGCGCTAGAATGTTCTGGGAGCGTGTATTGAGGTGGTCTAGTTTGAAAAATAAAAAATGTCAAGCAATGATTGAAACGTCTTACAAAACATTACGCACACAACATCGGCCTTTTAAAAAGAATTTCTGAACTTGTTTCTCGCAATGGTGTATAGCCAACACAACAGTTTTATTTTGGTTTCACTTCCTGTAAGTCGTGCATATTTTTGATACCAATTTTCTAAAAATGCCCCATTACTCTCCTTTGCTCCCGTGTTAATTAAATTCAACATTTTAGGGGTCGGACCATCATCGTTCTTTATTTTGATTTGTACGTCAAGACAAAAATCCACATTTTAAACCTAAAATATGTTGAACAAGATCACCTTTTACCTCAGTTTCAACTTGGTTTTTCATGTCATTGCATGATGCGTGCGTCTCAAATATCATATTCAGACTTTTAAACACTTACCTGAGGTCCATATTCTAGACAAGCCTAAGAAAGAAACGAAACCAAAAGGTTTGATTTTCAACAGACAAAACTCATTCCGACTTATTTTACACTAATTCAGTCTTTTTCTTTCAAGAATAATAACAAACAACCGATAATTAATAAGTATAATAACAATAATTAGTTAGCTAGTTACTAACCTCACTTTCTTTAAAGGTTTGTTCTAACTCGCGATTCTATGCCGGAACGATCATTTCCAGCCTGTCAATTAAATTTTGAACTTGGCAATCGACTGTTGCAGTGGTAAATTAGTTGTGCGACCGTTCGGGGACTGTACTCGTACGGTTTTTAGTCGGGTTAAAACAAACCCTAAATTTACCGACCAATTCGATTTTGCCGAGATGTAGTATGTGACGTCTTCAAATATTTATTGGTGTATGTTTGATTGTCTACTCTAAGAGCTATAATCTTTATTAAGTTTTTTCTTATGGCAGGGTAGGCTTACCGGACCTGGTTCTGGTTACCAAAGCGACTTGAAAAGAAAAACAGTTCATTTGGTGGCAGCGTAGTTTGCGAGTAATCCACTGTGACGTCTGGGGTTACAAGGGCGATTTAAAAAGTGGAACGGTTATTCGCTGGCAGTTAGTGAGTTACTAAAAATGCAAGTTTATGTTACTCTGTGCCGTAAAATTACCTTTACAAGGCAACTTTACGTACCATGGTGCGAACGGCAGCTCTTGTGTCGGAGGCTCGGAGTCCTTGCCTTAAGCAGTTGTACACTTTTCTGATGTCTTGGACGCCACCTATTTTAAATGGTTAAAAAACTTAATACTTACAAAGCGTTTTAAAATAGGAAAACCGCTTGCTTCTAAAGATGGTAATAATTCGTCGTGCAGTACAATTAGTAACAATAAAACACAGATATGTAAAACAACAATGGGAATCAATTTATTTGGATCACCATACTGGCTTCCACAAAGATATCAAATGTTGCAATCAGTAACTAAATCAAATATTAAAGTAAAAAATTATACACTCATGGGAAGACCTGAAGGGTTTTTACTCGCCTGGTAACTGGTTCTCACATATAGTTTATGAAAAGGGGAAAAGAGAATGTTCTAGAACCTTCATACTTGTATGGTCATAATACCTAGATTCTTTCTAAAGGTTACCAAGGTAGTATTACAAATTTAAAGTTAGTTTTAAAGTGAAATTTACGGTGTTAAGGTTATAAAGAAATTAAAAATTATCACAATACACTGGCCTTATTTCCCAGATGTTCCAAATCCCATGTGGTTTCTGCTTCAAATTAATAGGCACCCTGCCTCCAGTCTGGTGGACCCGAACAGTACAAGACAGCACATATTTACAGCTTACAGGCCATGTGGTCTCTCAATCGAAGATCCAATTTCAACACGTGGTCAAAAGGAATATGAATATGTAACGCCTGTTACATATTCAACAATAAACACTTCGATAGAAGCAAAAGGAAAATTGCAACTAAACTTTAAAAAAAAAAACCCTAAAATCGAAACAGCGAATCAGATATCTGGTTAAATCAAATCGAAAATATATCCTACCTCATTGGTTGTCTGGTGTTACCATCTCAAAAAATTTTGCAAAGAAATGAGGCCTCATGTGCAAATCTAAAATTAAATTGCCACATGTTGTAGAATATTTTAAGGTTATCAAAAAAATTAAGGACACAAAGAAAAGAATTAAAGAAATCTTACCATCGAAGAGATGAGGTCGCTCTACTATCCTTGAGGTGCCAACTAAATTTGGGGCGGCGGACCTTTTCAAATCACATAATAGTGGGCCCCTTTTTAAACAACCGCGACTTCCACCTTCAAGGATGATCTTAAATGAAGTGACCTAAAGTCAAAATTCCTCGAAAAAGGTAAAGATCAAATGACAGGTGAACTGTCATGTCAAAAAATAAATTGGTACGTTCAGACAATTGATGAAAGTAATCTCAGTTCGATAAAATGACAAAACCAAACCAACTTGACATGTGGAAAACTAATAGCAGTTTACCCTGCATAATATGCAATTTAAAAACAAATAATGGCATACCAATTTATCGAATGGTGAAAAGTGCAATATCATCAATGTTCTAGAGTGAACTAACCAAGGTTCAAATGGAACAACTCAACGAACATACTATAAGCCAAATGAACTACTGACCGGTTATCATAAATGAACATAACCCCAAATTTTGACAATAAAAATATTTAAATACTCAGATATCTACTTCTTTCAAGTTAATTAAAAAGAAAAGGAATGAAGAATGTACAAAAAAAATATTCATGATAGGACCGTGGCCTGTAAAACATGAACCTCTGCACCAAAGCACTAAACTTAAAATCCACAGAAAACATAGAAAGGTAATGTAGAAAAATATCTTACACAAAACCATGTAGCATCCTCTAAATATACATCTATAGCAAAAATAAATGCTACATCTCTCTGTTGCATGTTTGACAATGGGTTAGCACTGCCGACGCTGCTGCCCCAGAAAAGCCGCCACTGGAGCAAATGACGAAGCGGTGTAATGCTAATCCAAATCTTATAATTAAAATAATGATTTCCGATGAGTCGACCTTCTGTCTTGTTGCACATGTTAATTGACATAATTTTCGTTATTGGGCTAAAGCAAATCCTTATTGGATTCGGGAACAGCACACCCAATTTCCTCAAAAATATTTAGCATGTTACCAAGAATAGATAGACGGCACTTTAAACACCTAATTTCATTTCTTTAATCTGTTGTCAATAAGTAAGTTTAAACAAATACCTCAAAATAATATTTCAATAAATTCTTAATTTTCGAGCTCAAATACCAAAAAAGTGTAGTTTGACTATAGAGTTAGTGAATTATAGATTTGTGCTAATTATAATCTTTTAACGATTGGACATCTGCATGCGTGCGATATCCCTCCAACGTTAAAATCAGAAAAACCGAATATGAAAAACATAGAGACCGAGCAAGCCGTAATACAAAATACCCCGTTTCGCAGGTTTAATTATTAGCTCTGCCAAATAGTAATTAGGGCGAAATTAGTAATTGAAGAAATTACACAGGCTATCAATTACCGTCTGCTGATTACAAGACAAAAGCCTTTATAAAATTTATCGAAAAGACAGAGTGACTGAGTGTATGTAATATTCACTTAATTATATGGATGAATAAAGAAATACTTTTATCTAACATTTGCTACTTACAAAACCATTATTATATCGCTCTAGAAAAATAAAGAAACAAATAACATACTATTATCAAAGTAATTTTGAAGAAGTAGTCCATACTTGCAGTGGAGTGTAGGTAATAAATTAAAACAACACTTCTGTCTTCCTCCACAAATAATATATATTTTTGAAAAATTTTAACGATTGTCCCTACATGTTTCGACTATATATACAGTCATCTTCAGGGGAACTAAAACGAATGTGTGAGACTATAAAGACAATAACAGGCACCATAAGAGACTTACCTATATCGAGTGTAAAATTGGATCCAATAGTTGTCTCAAATTAATGAGTACAACATTTTATATCATAGCAAGTGAAATTTGTGTAGTTGAAGACTAACTTGAGGTAACTCAGAGTTGTGGATATGTAAGTAAGCACATTTTAGTTATTTAAAAAAATTTTTTTTTATGTTGATAAAAGTCAGAAAATTTAGTTATATTTAATGAGCATGGTGTGAAAATAAATTTTAATAATTAATATATTTATATTATAACATGGTTTATGTGGAGAAACCAAAAAGAAAAGAAAGAAAAAAATTTTTTAGTTATTTTATAAAAATATGAAACTTCATGTTTTTAGAATACTATTATAGATAAATAAAGTAGAATGGGGGCTAAGCCCCTATGGGTTAAAATAGAACCGCATTGTGATTTTAAGAAAAATAATTTTTTTTAGGTTTTTTAAGTTTTTTAAGTTTTTTAAGTTTTTTTTAAGTTTTTTTTAAGTTTTTTTAAGTTTTTTAAGTTTTTTAAATTTTATAAAAAACTTAAAAAATTATTTTTCTTAAAATCACAATGCGGTTCTATTTAAACCCATAGGGGCTTAGCCCCCATTCTACTTTATTTATCTATAATAGTATTCTAAAAACATGAAGTTTCATATTTTTATAAAATAACTAAAAAATTTTTTTCTTTCTTTTCTTTTTGGTTTCTCCACATAAACCATGTTATAATATAAATATATTAATTATTAAAATTTATTTTCACACCATGCTCATTAAATATAACTAAATTTTGTGACTTTTATCAACATAAAAAAAATAGTTATTTATGCAACAAGGGTGTAAAGTAGCATTTTTTTACGAATGGGAATTTTTCGCACGAGCCGCAGGCGAGTTCGCAAATCACATGAGTAAAAAAAAGGCACTTTACGCACGAATTGCATACACAATTTTTTCTACTACCGAACGTTATACAGGGTCGCTGTTATGTATTGAAATAGTCGATTATTTCTTAAGGGAAGAGAGTTATCTAAAAAATATTAAGAACAAAAGTTATAGGAACAATAACAATAATAAAATTTCATATATGTACTTACAAATACGGATTTATATTCAATTTAATTCTGGACTATATGAATATTAAATGTACAGCTATTAGAATTATTAAAAGTTAATCCTTGGCTCTTAAGTCTAGAATTTACTTGTGAATCTTCACAATTCACACGTCTGCTGTTACAAGCCACATTAGAACTAGATGTAAATGGTGTATCAGTTCTCTCATTTATATTGGTTGAAACTTCAGAAGACAAATTTGATGTAATATTACTTATTTCGATTTCAGGAATATTGTCAAACGTACTAGTGGAATTAGAAGAGGAAGCATCATTTGTTAATATTTTATTCGATATGTCAATTTTTTTGCTCAGTGTACTGTCAATGTAACCCTCTGCGACGGCAGATGATTTCCATCCCCCATGCTTCTTTACTGTTATAAGGTCTCCTCCAGAATTTGCCAACATAGTGAGAGATGACCTTCGAAAAGAGTGACCAGTATAACATGTTGGATTTGGCAATTTCAGATATTCAGCTATTACAGAAGGCATCTTACCAAATGTGTTTATGCCCACAGGTTGTTTCGAACATTTATTTTGGGCATATTTTAAAAATAATCTGGATGATTTAATATTAGGAGGTCTTAATGTCATATATTTTATAATGTACGATAAATAATTTATGGAATTATTTGGGTTTAGAACTGTAAAAATTCTTTTCATACCATTTTTTGAATCAGGAATTCTTATAATAAGGACTGTTTCCTTGTTCTCAACATAATTTATTGTCATTTTCATCAGTTCTTCTCTGCGACAAGCCCCAGAAATGCCAATAATAAATGCAACCTAAAATAATAAATCGTGTCGATATAAAATCTATAGTAACTATTAAATACAAACATTTTATAGAGAATCTAAAAGTATTAAGAACTAAGGTAAAACTTTGATATGATATTTTACCTTACCATTAGAATTAAATTGATGTAAAGTTACCTTTATCATTAAAAACTTCGAATCCGGAGCCTCCAAAATAAACTTGATGAAATGACTTTTCTCAAATATTCCTGATTTCTTTGCTTTGTAGCCTTTGCTTCTCTGTTTAAGAAAGGCAATTAACTTGTGGTAGGTTAAAATATCTACTGAATTTTTAATTTTCAAGGTAGCCTTTAGCATGGAAAATATTGACCACATTGTCGATGATTTATAGCTTTTTAATTAATCTGAAAGATAAGCTAGCAAAACATTTTCTGAGTACCTTGTCACTTTATTTTTCTTGCACCAACTCATAAACAATGTATATTTTTGCTCGTAAATTAACCGAGACTTGTTGGGAAGCAAATTCAAAGTAGCTTCCTGTGCAGAATCTGCAATATTCGGCGGAGTGTTCTCAAAATCCGATAAATCACTGTCCAAATGTTGAGATTTAAAAATCTGAAATAAAATTAAACGAAATCATAACAATATAACACATTTGATATCACAACTCAAAACTTACCGTATTAAAATCTTCACTAATTCCTAAAATCATTAAAACACCTGGCATAAATCACAAATTGTTAACATTTAGATACGTCAAACAGAAATCGCCATTTGTCCATGGCCAACCAGACCAATTTTAAGTAAAAATGCAGGTATCCATATCAATGTAATCATTCATATTTTTTACTTTTTTTAACTAGTGCGTAAAGTAATTTACTTTACGCACTAGTTAAAAAAAGTTAAATTTTAGACACCTTCCATAGTGTGTAAAGTTAGTGTTTTACGCACGGTAGTAGAAATTTTTTTTTTAAATAACTAAAATGTGCTTACTTACATATCCACAACTCTGAGTTACCTCAAGTTAGTCTTCAACTACACAAATTTCACTTGCTATGATATAAAATGTTGTACTCATTAATTTGAGACAACTATTGGATCCAATTTTACACTCGATATAGGTAAGTCTCTTATGGTGCCTGTTATTGTCTTTATATTCTCACACATTCCTTTTAGTTCCCCTGAAGATGACTGTATATATAGTCGAAACATGTAGGGACAATCGTTAAAATTTTTCAAAAATATATATTATTTGTGGAGGAAGACAGAAGTGTTGTTTTAATTTATCAAAGTAATTGTTATTTGTAAGACCTATATTATGTTTTGCACATTTAAAGCCTTAATTTTTATTTGAATTATCATTAACCTATAATTAAATGCTATTTTCAAGAGTCAACGTTTATAGATAGTTTTACGTTTTTAGAGAGATGGTTCTGTCAAACTTCCTTGCTTTCATGATTTAATTGACGATGACAGATTTTGATTTTAGCTTATCAATATGAATTACATCTTAAGTTCAGGGTGGCCAACTAAGCGAAGTAAGCGGCTGTATATTAAAAAGTATTAAAAGTAAAAAAAGAAAACCGCAACTCTCTATCTTTTTTTAAAACGGAGGGGGAATATAAAATTCGCCAATAACGCCCTAGTCCTAAAGAATGCAATGGTGGTGCGTTAGGCTAAGCAACATAGGAATATTTATTTAATTACCTATTATGGCAATGAACCTGTTTGCCACTTGTTGCCTTAAACTTATGTCAAAAAAATCAACTTTCCTAAGTCAAACCTTTACTGAAATAGTACTAACAATACAAATATAAATATTTGTAATAGTTTCTAATAAAACTAACATAAAAAAACTCACAATTAAAAATAATACACTAGGGCCTTAAGTGCTCGAAGTGTCTGCCATCATGTTCCACACATTGCTCGAGCCTTTCTCGAGTAGAAAGAACGGCAGCTTCTACTTCCGCTCTGGCGATGCCAGGAATTGCCTCTTCAAGTCTGATCTCCATATCATCCCTGGTCAACGGCCTGGTTTTGAAAACAAGATCTTTTATTCGACCTCACAAATGAAAGTCCAAACAGATCAAGTCAGGTGACCTGGCTGGCCAGGGAAACAGGCTTCCCCTTCCGATCCACTGATTTGGATATACGTCATTTAGGTGTTCCCGCACGTTAATTAAAGAATGGGCTGAGCAGCCGTCGAGCTGTATAAACATATTTGGTCTGGTTGCAAGGGGCACATCTTCTAATAAAACCGGCAACTCATCCCTAAGGAAGTCCAAAAAGCGGTTAACATTTAGTGGTTGGTAAAAGAAATAGGGTCAATAACTGTACCCCCCTATTATACTACACCACACAGTAACATTCCAGTGTCCCTGATGTTAGACTTCTCCCATCCAGTGAGGGTTTTCGGCAGACCAGTAATGCATATTTTTTAAATTTACCATACCGTTGCTATGAAAAGTAGCCTCGTCTGTCCAAAGAATTTGAGATAAAAATTCAGGGTTTTCATTTATCATGCACAAAGGCCACTAGTAATTATCAAGTCTCCGATCAAAATAATTTTCCTTTAAGGCTTGATGCAAAGCTATATGGTAATGATGTAATCTGAAGTGAAAAGTAAATTACCAGTAAACCTCAAAAACTTCCCCATTTAACGCGTACCCTATAATGATAGATAATTATTTGTGATCGACACAAAATATCTGTGGTTTCATCAATTTTAATAGAAAATCAAGTCGCGCTTCTTATTTCGTTTTCTATGGTTGTGCATAAAACCTAACTAATACATGGGATCAATTATTCATTTTGAACAGCTTTTGACACCCCGCTAAAGGTTTTTAAATCTAATAGTAATTCACTAAATTCCCGGTAATGTTTTCTTAATGGAGCAGTTATTTCCCTATAGTTGCTTTTGTTAAAAGATTCTTCAGATGTAGGAATATAATGCTTTCGGAGAGTCCGAAACAGTTTTGTTTTATTGTCGTAGCGAACTTCGCAGCACGAATTTTAATTTTTTCCTCTTTGATTTGAAAATAAAAGGCATGACCAACAAAACAGTTTAATTGTAGTTTCACTTCCCGTAAGTTATGTATGTACATTTTTTATACCAATTTTCTAAAAATGTCCTATTACTTCCCTTACCTCCCGTGTCAATTAAATTCAACATTTTGGGGGTCGGACGACCATCGCTTTTTATTTTAATTTATTTATCAAATGAGAGAGACAAAAATCCACATTTTAAACCTAAAATATATTGAACAAGATAACTTTTTACCTCACTTTCAACTTGGTTTTCCATGTTGCTGCGTGCGTTAACCTTAATTTTTCGAAATGTCCAAACAGGATATTTTAATAAATTTTTAGACATTTACCTAAGGTACTCATCTTAAAGAAACCAAACCGAAAGTTTTGTTTTTCAACAGACAACATTCACTCTGACTTATTTTTCACTAATTCTGTCCTTTTCTTTCAAGAATAATTACAAGAACTTCAAAAACAACGATATACAAAATCTTTTCTATCGATATTATTAGATAATCATAACCTCTCTTTAAATTTCGCTTCAAGTACGTAGTTGCCGATCCTGCGTTTTTACTTCGATCGTTATTCGACACATGCTTGGTTGCCTATTAGGGTGGGCCGAATTTTTTTTTTCTCGAATGTGATATGTCCTGCGCAACCAAAAGTTGTCAACTTGATATAGTATTTATGATACAAAATTTGGGCTTTCTGGGATAACATCTTCATGTGCCTACTTAAGGTCAAATTTGGGAAAATTATGAAAGGCAATTAATAAAAGACCAGAACAATGGCAAAGACCTTAGTGTAAGTGATGTTTCTAAAAAAGTTATATCTGTATTGAAAAACATTTGGCAAAATGCTTCTTTACAAGTGGTGAGTGAACAAGAGATTTATCGATTGATTAAAGACTATGTTGTGAAGTTTCGGAGTTTAAAAAAAAACATTGGGTCCGTACATAATAAAAAGTGTTTAGAGAAGCTAGAAAAATTCAGACAATCAAGTGAGAAACTTTTTGATATATCGACGTGCAAGTGTAAAGATTTTGACTCATGCAAATGCAAAATTAAAGTGCTTAAAACAGAACAAGAATTTTTACGAGACCAAAGAACAGAAAGAAGAATGTTTATTGGAAATGTTGACATTAAATTGACAAAGGTTTTAGAAAAACGTATGCAAAGAAAATTCAAAGCAAAAAAACAACTAGAGGACCAAAGCCGCCTAGAGCAATTGAAAAATGTAGGAAAAGTGAATGTTCTAGAAACAACTTCCTCCCCACTGGAAGAAAGTGTGTTTCTGGGTGAAAGTTCTACAACAAGCGAGTTTAAACTTCAATTAGATAGTCCATCAACTTCAAAAGCAAAAACAGACCTTCGAGGGGTGGATTTCAGAAATTTAGCAGAGGCTTGCGATCGAACGGGAGTTTCGGATAGATGTGCTTCTTTTTTAGCGAATGCTGTTCTGCAAGATCTTGGCGTTCTCAGTAGAAACGACCCTTCAAAATTATTAAACCGTAGTAAATTGCGGAGAGAACAAAAGAGACGAAAAACGGAACTAAAAAAGGAATCAACAGGAAATTTGAAAATTACAGGGATCTATTTTGACGGTAGAAAGGACAGAACACTACTGACGGAGAAAAAAGGAAGCACTTATGATAAGAGATACGTTTTGGAGGAACATATTGTTATTATTGCAGAACCTGGGTCTGTTTATCTCGGACATGTAACTCCTACTTCAGGAAATGCTAAAGACATCAAATCAAGTATTTTCGATTTTCTAAGCAGTAACTTGGGACCTGTTGAAGAACTTGCTGCTGTTGGCTATGACGGAACTGTTGTAAATACAGGTTTCAAGAATGGAGTTGTTAAGCAATTAGAAGTAGCAATTGGACACTCCTTACAATGGTTGATTTGCCTACTGCACGCCAATGAACTTCCACTTCGCCATTTGATTGAGAAAATGGATGGTAAAACTAACGACCCAAGAGGATTCTCAGGAACGATTGGAAAGCTTCTTCCAACATGTCAGAACCTTCCAATAGTTAAATTCGAAAAAATTGATGGGGAACTACCAGAATTCGACCTAAATGACACCAGTACCGATCAAGTTTATTTGTATCAAATGTGTTCGGCAATCGCAAGAGGTGATGTCCCCTCAAATTTATCAAATCGTGATCCTGGAAAAATGTCACACTCAAGATGGCTGACAACGGCAAACAGGATTTTAAGACTTTATGTAGCTTCAGAAAAACCTTCGAACGAATTGAAAACAATAACCGAATTTATATTAAAAGTTTATGCTCCTGTTTGGTTCGATATTAAAATCAGATCATCGTGTACTGAAGGCTCCAGACATTTGTTCTCTCTGATAACAAGATCGAGATATATGCCAAGTACAGTTAAAGATGTGATTGATCCGGTCATACAGAGGAATGCATTTTTCGCTCATCCAAAAAATATTCTATTGACAATGCTTAGAGATGTTCGAAAGCCTATTAGAGAACTTGCGCTAAGAAGAATTCTGAAATGTAGAGTAATGAGTCTTCAGAATAGCAAAATCAGAGAGTTCAAAGTCCCGAAACTGAATTTTGACGCTCAAGACTACACTGAATTGATAAACTGGCCGGCAGTTAGCGTAACTGAACCACCACTCACAAGAACAATTTCAGATACTGCATTGCAAGAGATGATTCTAACAGTTCCTGACGACATCGAAATTTTGAAATACCCTTGTCACACACAATCTGTTGAAAAATGTATTAGGGCAGTCACTGAAGCCTCTGTTTTAGTAAGCGGAACAGAATCAAGAGACGGCTTGATTCGAACTCGGATTGCCTCCAGAAAAAAAATTCTGAAAACTGAGACAAAACAGCAATTTTTAAAATCTTTAGATCAATAAATTTATAATTTTCATTAATAAGACGAAGGTCGGGAGGCAGGCGGGGAAGAACTCGACATGCAGCCACCTCCACGTGGTGAGTTCTGGGTTATTTCATTCAATTTTTATTGAGTGAAATAAGCGAAGAGCTGCATATTTCAGTAGTACGCTTTGTGGAAAATTCGAAGCGAAACTTTGCATGAATGATCAACAATAGTAGTGACAACTTTCTAGCACCCAGGGTAATTGAGATCTCACACTTTATTTTTTTCCTTATACATAGATCGACCCACCCTATTGCCTATCTTCAAGCCTAAAATTCTAGTCTTTCATACTGATATTCTTACGACAGGGTAGGCATACCGACCCCAGCCCGGGCTATTTAAAAAGTAAAATAATTTATGTTATGACTGTTGTAGTTTGCGAGTATGACGTCAGGGATTAGAAGGGCGATTTAAAAGGTGGAGCGGCTATTTGCTGGCAGTGTAAGAGTTATTAAAATGCTAAAGAATGCAGATAAACAATATAACATACTATCTGTTGTCTGTTTGATACTGGCTCGGCAAAACCTATCCTGCCGCTCCTAAAAAGCCGCCACTGACATGTAACGTTATTCCAATGTTATTTGCTGCCAACAAATGC
This sequence comes from Polydrusus tereticollis, assembly GCA_963920685.1. Taxonomy (NCBI): domain Eukaryota; kingdom Metazoa; phylum Arthropoda; class Insecta; order Coleoptera; family Curculionidae; genus Polydrusus; species Polydrusus tereticollis. Next base: position 20,864,262 of record OY987328.1, read on the forward strand.
TGCGTTAGCAAATAATTTTAAACAATGTTCTGTAGGTAAGTAAACAATTCTTGAACAGACGAGAGTTCCAGCACGTGGCTACATCTCGTGGCAATCACACGCATGTACCCAGCCAGGTCAGCGAGGTTCAGACACTGGCAAGGCGGCCCGTTGCGGGAAAAGTCCTTTTTGTCAGACCCGGAGCCTTGCTGATGAGCCGTCAACGGCGAAACGCGTCCAAGGATTGGGTCTGACGGAAAGAATAAGGGACAGAAATGTTGTTGCATCGGTTCGACAGATAAATGATGACCTTTTGAATCTAGTTTCGGCGGCCTCTGATCACTCCTTATTAGTTAATTTCAAAAAGAGTTCTGTTATGGTATTCGGACCTGCAAGGGTAAGGGAAAGTTATTTACCGTCGATTAAAATTAAAATAAATGATGATGATTTGCCAATACTCGACAACTGTAGAAATTTAGGGCTTACGATGGACTCGACATTGAGATATAAGTCTCATGTTAGTAATGCTATCCGAAAGGCATATTTCAATTTAAAAATGATATATAATTCTCGAAGTTATTTAAATCAGAAGGTAAAAATTATATTGTGCGAGGCGCTGGTTTTGTCAAGATTGAGTTTCTGTTACTCTGTCTATGGATTTTCGTTGGATTCTTCCAATCAACGTCGTATTCAGGTGCTACAAAATTTTTGTCTTCGTTTGATATTTGGTATCCGTAGAAGAAATCATATCTCTCATAAACTGGTTGATCTTGGTTGGCTAAATATGAATAATAGACGTTTGCTGCATGCAGCTTGTCTGTTCCACCGAATAATTCTTACGAGATCCTCTTCTTATCTACATAAAAAAATTACATACCGATCTGACGTGCATACCTTGAATATTAGATTTAAGGGGCGCCTTACTCCTCCTATCCATAGAACGGAACAGTTATATATAATATAATGAAATTCCTGAACATTTAAAATCTATACATTTTACAACTTTTACAACTTTTAAGCATTCCTTTAAAAAACTATTATTGAGCCAACAATAGTAAATTGCTTTTGTTTTATATTTCAGATTTTACTGGTACCTTTATGTCAAATTAAATAATTAATACTCCATCTTATTACTAAATTTCTTTAATGTGCCCCCCCCCGGTGATCCCCCGGTGATCTGCAATTAAAACTTCTTTTTTTTTATTTAATTTTTATTTATAAGTATTTTTCTTGCTTTTGATCCATCTACTTAATCACATGCTTAAGGTAAAAAACAGAGGAAGGGTGAGTACTTACAGTCTCACACTTCCAGCTGACATTCGGCATTTTCCAATATTATTTCTCCTTTTTTTTAAATGATTTTTTATTGTTAGATATTGTAATTTAAATTATTTATTAATGTTTTTCACAATACGTTCACATTGTAATTGTAATTGGAAATAAAGGCCTTATTTATTTATTTATTTAACTCTATACTTACACCAACTTATTTTAAGTTTGTTTTGCAATATTCATATTCGAAAAAGTTACACACATCTTTAGTTCCAAAAGTGAAGAAAAGCGTTCAAAAACAAGTAGCAGAATTGTATAAGACAGTTGGAAGATTACCTAATAGAGGTGCTATCAGAGACCAGTAATATAAATTTAAAAATGTTAAATGTTATCAATGAAAATAGTATATTAAAGTAATAATTTTAGCGCAATCGTCCATGTTAGATAATAAGCGTTTGTCTACGGCACAAGTGCGCCAATAGCTTTGGTTGATGGAAAAATATACCGAATGTCACTTACTATTGAAAATCTACGAGATAAATAAAACAAAAATATTCTCACACAAACAATAATATTATTATTATTAGGTATATACTACGCCTAGCAAAGTATCTATCAAGATCACCGCTAGAATATATTCACTTTTACCTTGAAAATATTAGTCATTATACTATCAAAAGTTTCGTAGGGATTAGTTATTTATTTTTCATGTTTTTTTTATCGAATTTGTATTATTTTTTGGAATAAAAAAAACCTTGAACATGAGGCATAAAGTAGTAAATAACAACTTAATTTCACTTTTACTTATAAAAGGTCGTATGTGACTTGATTTTTCAAAATTTCTTAAATAAATTAGTTTTTTGACAACGGTAACGTAAAAAATATAACTCTTGATAATGAATCCAAAATCAAATCAGTTATATTTCACATTAATGCGAAGATATTGTACAGTGAAACTTTTCAATTTCCAAGTCTATTTATCTCAAAACTACTAATTTGAACATACAACCTTATGTAATTATGGTAACGAAATAACGTTATTTGCTTTATCAAGGACAGTTAATCTGAGCGAAAAAATTGAAAAGATAAATTTCGTTTGATTTTAATTGCTAATAAATAAAAATCACTTTATTCCATGTCCATGGAAAACAATAAAAACAGGTTTTAATAATTATTTAATAATAATAATAATAATAATAATAAACAATTTATATTAACCAATTAAATTTAAGCATACCAAGTACAAAGTATTAATAACAAAAAATAAATTTAAAATTAATTATACTACATTTATAGATTAATAAAGGCCTGTTATTACGCAGACAACTGGTATTGCGTGAACAACTCCAGATACTGTTAAGGCCAAAACTTATATAATAATATATTAGATTTCAAAACATTCTAAACTATAAAGAAAAACCTAAATGATAGTGGCAAACAACATAATAATATAATGGTAGATGAAAAAAGAACCAAAGGGAAAGGAGGGGCATAGTACAGTAAAAAAAACATTAGGAATACCTAAGCATAATTAATGGAAGCAAAATTCTACTGGCTCGAGAACAAGAGGTTTTTATATTTACTTTTAAAGACAATAGCCGAGCATTCAACATCATGTGCATCCAAGAAATTGACGCAAGACTCAAGAGGCAAAGTTGTATGAAAATAATCTTTTAAAAATTTCTTTTTGCTGTCTAGGGATATTGATTATGTTATTTGTACGGAGATTCAGACTCTGAATATCATTTATAAAAACAATTTTAGTGAATAAGTAGGAAGGGGCTCTGGATTTTAAAATTTTGAGGCAAAAAGAAACAAAATGTAATTTTCGTCGATTATGCATATTAAGCCATCCCGCATTTGACAAAAACTGAGAAATTCTATGCGTTCTTCTGATGCCCTAAATAAGCCGCAAACACGAGTTTTGCATTCGTTGTATTCAGCGAGAGCCTGCACTATCAATACAGAAGCCATACACAACATCACAATGATTAAAATGGGGCAGTACTAAAGTATTACATAACAATTTTTTTATTTCAGAGGCAAGAAAATGCCTGTGATTGTAAATAAGTTTTAAGGTACAATATGCCTTTTTGACTTTTACTTTGATGTGTTCTCTAAAACAAAAAATAGAATCAACCAATAAACCCAAGCTTTTGGAGACACTTTTATCCGGTATTGCTACATTGTTAATGGTGATGTTCAAAGAATTCTGTACCGTATTTCTTAATGTTTCATTACCAAACAAGGTGATGGATGATTTGAGTGGGTTGATTTTAAGTTGATGGTCCCTGGATGCTTCGATTAAATTCTTAAGATCTAAGTTAATATTTGTATTAACAGAATTCAAATCAGAAGTATCAAATGAGCAATATATTTGAGTATCATCAGCATATAAGTGATAGTTACAATAACTTAAAGTTTCGTGAAATTTTCCCGTATAAATTGTATACAATAGAGGTCCTAAATACTACCCTGCGGAACTCCAGTAGTCAAACTAAGGGAATCCGAAAAGCATTCCGCTATTACCACCTTTTGAGTCCTGTGACTCAAAAAAGATTTAATTAGTTTAATAGCCCCATCTTCAAATCCGGTGTAATATAGAATCGAGAGCAATATAGAGTGGTTGAGCATATCGAATGCCTTTGTAAAGTCCAAAAGAATTAGAGCCCTTATCTTTCCATCATCACAAGCTTTAAGAACATCATCGACCACATCTGACATAGCAGTGTCACAGCCAAAACCAGGGCGAGAACCAGACTGCTTAATGGGTAAAATATTAAACCTATCCAGAAAAGATCATGATACTAAAACGACAAGATAAGATCACTCGCCGAACGAATTTGGAACTGTCTGGCGCATGACGTCACAGCGTGACAAATATTAATGGCGGTTATTTAGGGAAGTTAGCTTTTAAGGTTTTTCTGTTTTAAAATTACTGAAATTTATTTATTTATAACTTGTTTTGGGTATTATACAAAATAACAAACAAGCCAATGTAGGTACACAAAGTAATTTATTTTAATATAAGTTGTCCATGTTAATAGTACTGCATTTATCCATTTTCAATACAATAATTAGGTTTTGAATTAAATAAACTAGTATAATACAAACAATAAGTCCTGAATATAATAATAATAATAATATAGGTACACTGGTACACATTACACATATTATATATATTTTTCTGTTATTTAGCAACAAAAAAAAGGATTTTCGGTTATAATGTCTTACATGGCAAAAAAATGTTTTTTTACTAATATTTACTTAGGTAGGTACCTACTTATCAAAAAACTAACCTGGATGCATATTTATTTTGTTTGCCCATCTTCTTATAGTTGGTATAGAAGGTAAAGGATAGCCCCTTTTTTTTAGCAAGCGATAAGATCTTGGTCCTCCAGCATACAAAGTTATTGCTGAAGTGATATCTTCAATAGTCCAACGAATTTGCTTGCCAGTTTTAAGCTAACGAAGTTGTCCTTCAGTAAAAATTTGTTCGACCGATTTGCTATCTTCTTTTTCTTTTTGTAAAAGTTCTTTTAATTTTAAATTTTCCTTTTGAAGGTTCTTTACTTTTTTTATAACATCAGATTCTGATTCTATTAAACTAAAATGTTATTAAATTTCAGCAACTGTAAAAAATATTAATTATATACCTATATATTATTTGTAAGTACCTTGTTTGGGTGGCAATATCTCTACTATTGCCGACAGTTGTAGTTTCTACCTCTGTACCCATAACCAATAGTTCACCTTCACCCGAGCCTTCACCATTATTATTTATTGTGTCAATATGATTTTCATTTCTAAAAATCTATTTTTTCTAAACAATCCTTAACCAAAACTCTAAAATATTATGCCTACAGGTGCAACGAGAATTACAATTTAATATATTATTTACTTGCCAGACCAGCGTGTATAATTGAAAGATCAAAACACACTTGAACACACTGTATATATTAAGTGCTTACATGTTACTTATATTTTTAACCGAATCTCTTCTGTTGGTTCTTTTATCACGTTCTTCTTGCTTAGATGTTTTAGATTTGGGAGACTTGGCCAGATTAAGTGAAGGTACAGCATCGTTTTTCAACTTCCATTTATTTTTGGGCAATTGCAATAGCTTCTCCTTCACACAAAAATCATCATCCCCAAAATGCTTCGAACATATTCTAGCATTTTTAATATTAAAACCATGCCTTTGATAGCATTTCTGCACCCACAAATTGCGAATCTCTTTAACCGTTGGAAAACTGAAGTATCGGTACAAACTACACGAATTGTTTTTACTTTTTTTTATTATTGTTAGCAGCACAACCCACCACTGCACAGTAAACCATTGTTTATACAATATAAACAAACCAAAGTACAATAAAAATAGACAAAATAACGTATTCAAGCCGAACTAAATAGATGAAACGAACTAAAATGGCTTCAACTGTTATTGGCTTTGTACAGCGTACAGCTAGCCCGCGCAATATTTGTCACGCTATGACTTAAGAGGAGAAAGCGAGACAGAATATAACGTGCGCATGATCTTATCTTGTCGTTTTAGTATCATGAGAAAAATCGTATTTGACCATCTGAAATTTTTTCTGATATTTTGGAAAAGGTTGGGAGGATACTTATTGACCTTAAATGTGAAAATTCTGTGGGTTGACTGATCTTTGGCAGAGGCAAAATATGGGCATTCTTCCAAGAATCTGGATAGTGAGAAGTTTCTATGCATTTATTAATCACACGAGTTATAAAAGGAATAATACAGGGGCAACATAATTGAATAAGTGTAATATTCAATGCGTCACTGCCAAACGCTTTAGATTTTAAATTCATTATTATTTTTAGTATACCATCTTCAGTCACTAGATGAAATTCCAGCTGATCAAGAATACCTGGTTTAACGTTATGTTGATAGAAATTTAATAAATTAGGGTCAGATGTCTGTCCAAAAGACACAACAGAATTGATAAAAAAAGTATTGATATCGTTAGGATTAGAGAGATGGCCTGGAATGACGTTATTTTTATTTTTGATAATATTTAGTTTTTTTAATTCCGACCATTTTTCTTTTATTAAAGAATTCGAAAATCTTTGCCGTAGGTATGCTTTCTTTTCCGCCCTTATTGCAGCTGTGGTGTAGTTCCTTAGTTATTTGTAAGAAGAGTTATGCTCTGCCTGTCTTGTATTCTTAAATCTTTTTAATGCTTGGTTTCTAAGTCTTTGAAGAAATTTAACATTATCAGTTATCCAAGGCGCATATTTTTTATTTCTTTTCTTACAAATTTTAAGTGGGGCATGCATATCGAAAAACAGTAAAATTGATGAGCTTAAAAAATTTACTTTTCTTCAATGGCAGGCATATAAAAAATATTTTCCCAAGGCCATGATTCAAGATCTGCCTTAAATCTGGCAAAGTTAATGTTTTTTAAAGGTCTATATTTAAAGGATATTAGAGGTGGACTTTCAATGGCCAGGGGGATTTTAATGAAAATGGGAAAGTGGTCTGACAACAGATCATTAGCCGCACCAGCGCTTGGAATATAAATTTATAATATTTATTATTTATTTATTTATCCAACACTTACATATAAAGTGAACATTATTAGTTCGATTTTAGGCTAATAAAGTAGCTTATACCTCACACGTGGGTTATAACCATAGCTCACTAGTGGGTTATGATTATAACTCACTGGTGGGTTGTGGTAAAATATGTATTCATATAAGGCTTTGTCATAAGTGTCTATTGACTTGTGGGGAATAATAAATGAACACGCAAGGTTTGCTTCTTTTTGAATTTCGGTTGAAGTTTCTTCCATATTTTGAAAAACTACCCTCGAAAATAGAAAAATTATAATTTTATTTATTGCCTTCAAATTTTTGTTATTAATCAATTTCATAACAACAAAAATCACCTTAGCCTACGTGTCACATTTGTCATTCAAAAATATGTCAATTAATCAATTAAAATATAATACAGGGGTTTTCAGTTTACATTGAAACAATATAATTTTCTATTTTTTAATATTATCTATCAAGTGTTGGATGAAATTTTGTATGGCACTCGTGTGTTAAGTCATATAAGCGTGACTTATATGTAACATAACACACTTGTACCATAAATAACTATTATAATATTTATAAAACACTAAGTTCTTTTTCTTGATTGCAATAAAGTGATTTTTATGTTTTTGAATGTTATGGATTTTAATCTAGTAGGGGCTAATTAGCCCCTTACTACCATAAATTATACTACCATATTTCAACAAAATCGACTTACGGATTATTAAGATATTTACGAAAAACCGATTTTTTTTTCAAGTTTGACACCCTATATTTATATAAACATATATCTATTGAAACTTTTCGTCTTAGAGTCACTCCTTGAAGTTTGGCCACATACTTAAATTATACCCTGTATTGTGTTATACCATACCCTGAATAATTCCTTTCTATAAGATATTTTTAATTTTCATCTATTAATTATTTACTAATAATACCTTAGAAACGGTTGCTATAAACATCATCATAATATTATAGGAAATAATAGCGGTCGATAAAGTTCATAATACGAGGTGATTTTTGTAATGCCCGGTAATTATTATTAAAGAAAATATTAAACAAAATTTGTATTTATTTTTAACAATTTCTTTACATACTATTATTATGTTTTCCCTATGTTAAATTTACAATTTTTGAATTTTCCTAAAAAAGAAGCTGGACCAACTATGAAATTTTGCTACTTGATTGCTGAGTTTCTCGATGTGCATGCGGATTCCTGCTCCATTTCAACATTAATTAACATATTTTATTTTTCGGTAACAGATCTAGCTAGTTTCCGGCAGATTATTGGTATATTTTGCAATCAAGTAGGAGAAGGACCGTTCAAACAGAGCCGTATTATGAGCTGGAATAGTAAGTTTGCCCTTAAATCTAATATTAATATTGTGAACATCAGTTCGAAAGCGTATTTTATTGTATAAATAAGGTGGTGATTTGTTAGTTAAAATTTTGTGATACAAACAGAGCAGATGAAGGTAACGACGATCGCCCATCATTAACCAACCAGACCGTCTATAAGCATAGCTGATTCTATCGTATTTACGTATCCCAAACATAAGGCGTTGTGCAAGAGTTTTGTAATTTTTGAATGCGACCAGCAACACGTGCTGTTATGCAGGGTCCATAAACAACATCGCAAAAGTTTAAATGCGACAAGACCAGCGCATAACATAACATAGATTTTAAATTTGTAGTCAGTACATGCCTATGTTGAAATAAAAGTTTTAGATTGATATACGCTTTTTGCAAACACAAGTTTATATGATCTGTAAATCTAAGATCCGGATCCATAAGAAGTCCCAAATTTTTTGCCGAACTCTTTATCTGTAACGTATAGTCGTTAATTTTTACAGAATCAGAAAAATGTGTCTGAAAATACTGCCTGTCGCCAGTGGTGCCAAAAAGTAACACCACTGATTTTCCAGAGTTTAGCAGAAGGCTATGCCCAGTTGCAAGATTATTAAAGTTAAGTAAATCAAAATTGAGAGCTGTAACTGCTTGGTTGGTTTCTTCTCTGGAAAAAGACAGATATACCTGTGTATCATCAGCGTAAAAATGATATTTTGAGGAAAGAGATGCAGTAGGAAATCTAGACGTATATAAACTAAACAAGAGGGGTCCCAGGATCGAGCCCTGTGGCACACCAGTCGCGATATTCTTAAAAGAAGATATATCGCATCTATAGCAGACAGCCTGACTTCTTCCTGTCAGATACTCTGCCATCAGTCGAAGTGCTGCATCTGATAGACTAATATACCGAAATATAGCGTTGATAATATCGTGCTTAAGAGTTTCAAATGCTTTGCTAAAATCCAATAAAACCAACAATGTTAACCTGCCGTTATCCCAAGCTCCCAATATATCATCCGTAATATTTAATAGTGCAAAAGCACATCCATGGCCCTTTTTAAAGCCTGATTTATTTACAGAAATAACCTTCTCAGCCGAATAAAAATCAGAAAGTTGGTTATTAATTTTTGGTAAAATTCTCTCTAAAATTTTGGAAAATGTAGGCAGAATGCTTATGGGTCGCAGCTGACCCAAAGAATCGACTGAGGAGGACTTAGGAAGTGGTATTACCAATGCCTCCTTCCATTGGCTTGGAAAAACAGATTTAGTAATACAATAGTTTATAACATGAGTTATGTAAGGCAAAAGGAAGGGTATGCACAATTCCAAGGACAAAATATTAATTCCGTCTACCCCACAAGCTGTTGTTTTTATAAGCCAGATCGCCTTAAGTATGTCTATTTCTGTCACACTGTGAAACTCAAAAACTGAATCGGAAAGTTTGTTTTGAGTATAAAACGAAACCACGCTGTTATCAACGGTAAGCTGAGGAACAGAATTTATAAAATTATTATTAATGGATTTGACATTGGCAAGTTGTTGTGGTATATCATTATTCTTTTTCGAATTCAGATCAAGGCGTTTTAAATATTATATTTTTGCGCGAAGAAGGCTTTTTTTCCCCGCTTAACGGCCACAGTAAACATGTTTCTTATATTTTTGTAGGTATTCCAATCGGTTTGGAGTTTAGTTTTTTTGTATTTGCTTAGAGACTTATCTCTATCCTTTTTCATTGCTCGCAGAGTATCTGTAAACCAAGGCGTATATTCTCTCCTAATACGATGTGTAACAAAAGGAGCATGTAAATCTAAAAGTATATTAATATTTTCATTAAAGAACTTAACCTTATCATCTACATTATTTATGAAAAACATGCTATTCCATGGAATTGATCGCAGATCCGACTGAAACTGCTCATAGTTTAAAGATTTAATTAAAATTTCTTACTGTCTTGTACTCAAGCTGTTGTTTCAATACTTATATTTTTATTATGCAGTATATTAAATCGTGGTCACTAAAATCAATCACACCCCTTTCAATTATTATTTTATTATCAGATGTCAGAATGTAGTCGATTAAGGACGATGTTGTGTCAGTTTTTCTGGTTGGACAATCAATTAACTGTGTGAGTCCCAGACCCTCAAGAAATTTAAACACATACTTGGTTTCTAAACTATCGGTATTTAATAAATTTATATTGAAATCACCAAGACAGAAGACGTGATCGACCAAAGGAATAGTCTGAGAAACAGACTCCTCTAAGCAATTGAAAAAGTCTATATAATTAGTGTTAGGAGATCTATAAGTTATGCCGACTGAAAGTGATCCACCCTGTAATTTGATTTTTACCAATAAAGTAATGAAAGTAAAGTATTGGATACACCACAGGCGTTACTAGACTATAATGCCCATCAGGCCCATCATTATAGTCTGCTTAACGCCTTATCTTGTTAGTATTCTGATTCTCCCTCTTAATCGGTTGGTCAAAAACTTTTCTCTTTTCCTAATAATATATACATTGACTTAACTATTTGTGTCTCCTAATGATGAACGTTTCCACGTATGAAACATCTAGACCTAAAATACTATAATTGATTAAGCTTATGGAGAAGACTTCTTGATTTTATTTTTCCTTATTACTAGATTTTAATCATTTTCTCAACCCCTTGGCATTTCCTAATAATTAATTCATATTTTATTTATTTTAAGAATTGATATTTGTTGACTCATACTTCATATTATGTTGAAATAAATAAATAAAACGGCCGGGACGAACATCTTGTTTTCAGTTTTATGCTTCTTGTTTCCTAACAATGCAATTTTAGAAAATCTTTTGAAAACCGGGAAACAAAACATCACAAGAATATGCATAATATCCAAGTAAGTAAACTTTTTCTCTCTGCCCAGATTTTGCAACATTTTTTTTATCCTTCTCTGTCTGAAGTCCACTTCTCTAAAGTAATCTCACAGATGGAAGCCATAAACCTATATTACTCGGAAAATACTTTTCTATTTCTTTTTTCCCTTATAAAATTTAATATTACTTTTGGTCGTGGGCAATAAGGGTTGAGAGAGTAAGGTGATGAAAACTAATATAATATTTTATAATGTTCATATTTTTTTTTAGATTTTACTTATTCATAATCAAATAATTATTTGAAATATAATTCAAAACAGTTTTTATTTAGTAAAATGGTTTGCGAAAATATTATGTGATCCGCAAATAGTTTGAAAATGTGCCTCAATTTTTATTGATTTAAATGTTTAATATAATAAGGGTAGTTACAAATTTGAATAATTAAAATTTCTCCAGTCAGTCTGCCCAGTTAGCCTCTTGACACCACCAAACGGTAAAACTGATTCACATTAAATTTTGCACCCTACCTACTGCATGAATAGTAATAACAGACGGTGACCAAAGTTTAGTTAAGTAATTAAATTAAATTCAAATTCACAATTTAAAATTTTATTAACGCTTTTAATACTTTTCATAGAGTTTACATTAAAAAAAAAACAGTGTTTTTGACAAATCTCTTAAGAACTAAGCTCAGCAGTCACAAAACATAAAAATTAAGACGTATAGTAAATAACGTAGCCAAATAAATATAAAAATAACAATAAAGAGGTCACAATTTTAAGAATGACTAAACATACAAAATCCTCTTCAATTTCGCAGCCATAAGAATAATATAAGAAAATCAATAACATTTTGGTTAAAGGTAAATTCATACCGTAATTGGTCCAATAAAAGTGAATATTAAAGAGGTCCCGTAGCGTCCAAATGACAAATCCCAGCAGTCACATAGCCCTATTAGTGATTATATCAATGTGATTAAAAAATGACAATTCTGGTTCCAGACAAATGCCCAGATCTTTTACCAAAATCTGTCTCTCGAGCACCACAGAATTCAAAGTATAATCATACAGAATGGGGGTTCTTGACCTAGTAAAAGTAATGACCCTGCATTTATCGGCATTCAGTGACAGGTTGTTATTTTTTCACCATGTAGTAAATCTACAGAGATCCCCCTGCAATAATTGACAGTCACTCTCCGATTTTATAACCATAAAGAGCTTCAAATAACCAGCAAAAGCGAGGAACTGACAAGCGCTTAAAACACTCCTTACATCATTGACAGAGCAATTAAACAGAAGTGCCGAAAGATGTCCACCCTGCGGTACACCCGATGTCACAGAAATCTCCGAGGATATATAACTTTTAATTTTTACTGCCTGCCTTCTTCTAGTTAGATTACATTTAAACCAATCCAAAAAAGATCCATGAACCCCAATGGCCTGAAGCTGTCTTAAAAGGACGCCATGATCAACCCTGTCGAAAGCCTTCGAGTAATCCGTGTAGATGACATCTACTTGCCACCCATTCTCTAGAGCCTCCAAGAGGCGTTGCTCATAACATATAAGATTAGTGAGAGTTGATCTTCCCCTCACAAAGCCATGCTGCTCATTCAATATCAAATGACTAAATAGTGGTGTTATCCTATCCGCAACTAAAGCCTCGAAGATTTTAGGAATCAAGGATGTCTTAGCAACCGCACGGTAGTTCTCAATATCTGATCTGCGCCGTCGTTAAAGACTGGCGACACATAGGACAATTCCAGTTTGATGGAAACTTCCCACTGCGCAAAGATAAATTAAAAATCATACACAAAACCGCTGAGAGGACAAACTCTGCGTTAAATCAGTAATATTATTAAATATATCAATCACAGAGAGTTGCACGCTATCAATTGCGTAAGGAATATACAAGAGGATTATTTGACTCCACAAACTCTGAGTACACCGATAAGAAATGTCCAATGAAGGATCCCTACTTTCTTTTTTACCTAGATTCATACACTGAGGGTATTCAGAGTTGCCCTTCTTTGAATTTACAAATTGCCAAAATGATTTTTTATCGGCTAACTGACTTTCTATCTAAGGTTTTGGGCCACTGTGACACCTAATGTCAAGTTCATTCAAACAATAATCATCACTTTCTGTGGTTGAATTACCATAGAACAGAAAAAGTTTTAGACATAATATTTTTAATTTAGGACCTTAACCTTATAAAACTATTGTTGTAAATTTAAAATTTAGATAATATGTAGTAATATTGGGTAAAGTTACTTAATGTTTTGTGTTTTTTAGTTTTATTTTTTAACTTTTTGAAAAAGAAAAAACTGTTACACCACATGGGTGCTTGCTAAAGAGTAGAGAAAATGAAATAAAAGTATTGTAACAATCTTTTGATTGTTTTAACTTAATTCATTGGAATAAGCCAATTTAAGCACCTATTATCCTTAATAATTCAATTAAATATTAAAAGTCCACTGGCCCGACCGTTTTGTGCCACAGTAGGTGCCGCATATCGATTTTATCGACGTATTGGTTCGCGAGCCACTTCTCGGGTGAGATTTCTACGCATGCCAGGTAATCTGACGTCAGGGAGAGGAAACAAAACTATCGTTCGCGGTCGTTGCCAGCCTTTTGCACGTAGTATTTTCTTGAAGCCAGGTTTAAATGGCGTGAGAAATCACATTGCTAAATAAAAGGCACCAAGTGTGTCGCAGACTTTTCTAGATTGATTTTTACCAAGTGGTGAACCGTGACATCCATTAGGGGATTTGTTTCCTGGCCAAATCAAGAAAGAAACCAGTCCAACAGGTAAAATAATGATGCAGTTCGATTATAGCGTGGTTTTGACCTCCACCATTTTGTTTGTTTCACATTTTTTAACGTTTTTTACGATTTTTTTACTTTTAACTTTGGATCTCTCCTTTTTTCATCAAGTTTCCTATTTTTGCCCTTTTTTATCCATCACGGTTTTTATTTTGCCTGTTTCTTTATCAAATTTTCTCTGACCTGTATTCTAATTTATCCACCCTTACATTCACTTCATGTTATTCTATTGTCTCTCATTTTATATTATCCTACTCAATCTAAATTTATTTTATTCCACCTTATTTAGTTGAGTTGCATTCTATTTTCATTAAAACATTAAATTCCATAAATTCCCTTCTACGACAAGCAAATCTCGTTTGTATCCTGGTGTGGATGTCTGATCTACGTAGTTGCAGCGTACAAAAGATTTTATGGGAGCTACGGCCATTTTATTTTGACAGTGTTGTCCAGTTAACCGCCATTGTATTGTGCACCTGTTGCCGGCCAGCAACTAGGAGCGTCACTGGAGAGGCTGCAAAGTGTTAGAATCCAAGGGATGTAAGACGTTGAATTCGGCTTTAAAATCTTTTAAGAATATACAATTTCGCTTTCATAAAAAGGTAAAATAAGGGACCAATATTCTCTAGCTGGCTAGTACGAGCTGAAGTGAGGCTCTGACTCGTCTACAACTTACCAGACTCGCGTGAGTTCGTTGGCGCCACGGACTCTTAGCAGTTAAGAGGCCGAAAAATACGGTGTTGAGGGTGGCTCACTTAAACCGGCACTAGTAGCTTCGAGATGATCCAAAGGAATAAATGAAATTTGAATTCAAAAATTCAAAAACAAATACCTGAATATGATACTGTTATTCACACTAAATCAAACAAATTTAATAATAAGAGTGACAATAGAATTGACTTTAACCAGGTTGAGAGTATAAGTGATAATTCTCTATGTAATATTAGCTTTAGCAATGACGTGTTTGAGCATGAATTTAACCTAGAACACTTACCCAATGGCACATTTGGTAACAAAGAATTTAATTTCCATCCTAGATTTATTAATTTGTCTACAATTGAACTCAATAATAATGACATTGAAATTTTGAACTTGGGCTTTAAATTTAATTTCCATAATAATCTTAATGATAAAAATTTAGCTTTTATTGCCATTGAAGCTGAAAGAATACTTGAATCTTTTGAAGAGATCTCTAATGCTGACTTAATCAGAACCAATGTAGCAAATACTATCAATCAGTACCTGAAAACAAAAAGCAAACATAACAATTTTACAATGAATACAAAACTTAAACAACTAATTAATAAGATTAAAGACAATAATTTGATTATCACCAAAGCAGACAAAAACAATTGTATTACTATATTAAATAAAGACGATTATATTTACAGGGTGGAGAATTTCTTTAGAGATGGTTTTAGCATCTTATCACATAATCCTACTAACAAATTTTTCTCCTACGTCAAATCAAACCTTGATATAACATCAAATACACTCAAACATTTAAAAACTAATAAATATAGACTATACCCTATGAATCCATCTGTGCCACTCTTATATGGCTTGATAAAAACTCATAAAACCTCCACCTTTTCCTATAAGACCAGTCGTTAGCTATACTCAGTCTCCAGCATCTTGCCTATCTAAATGGCTTAACCACATTATTTTATCTCATACTAATTTTTCTAATCCCACTTCCATAAAAAACAGTAAATGTCTAACCGATAAGTTATTACACTTAAATGTCCCACCCGATACTAGATTAATCTCATTTGATATTAAAAACTTATTCCCTAGCTTACCACCTGAGGATTGCATTGAATGTGTTAGAACTTTATTATTCGAAAAATCTAATCTTGATACGTTTCATATACTGAATATATGCTTATTGGTTGATACAGTGCTTAAGCAGAACTTCTTCCAGTTCAATGGAAAAATATTTTGTCAAAATATTGGAGTCGCAATGGGATCTAACCTATCACCTTTGCTGGCTGAGATATTTCTGTTTTTCTTGGAAAAGAAAATTAAATTGCTCCCTTTATATGAAAATTTTTTATTTTACTATAGATATGTTGATGACATAATAGCTTTCTTCAATGGTACAGAGGATGAATTGAATAGTTTTCATAACTTTATTAACACAATACACCCTTCAATAGAATTCACTATAGAACAAGAAATTAATAACAGTATCAATTTTCTCGATTTAACTTTGACTAAATATGATCAGGGACTGCAATTTTCAATCTTCCACAAGCCTTCGGCGACGGATAGTATTATTCCATTCAATTCTAACCATCCAATAGGCCATAAATTAAGTGCTTTTCATTCATTTTTCCATAGACTTTTTGCTGTCCCAATGAATAATTATAATTTCAACAAAGAACTCTCCTACATTACCCAACTTGCTAAAAATAATAAATATCCCATACATATCATTAATAAAATATATTATAATAATTTAAATAAACATATTAATAGATATTTATTATCTAATCAAAATATTGTAAAGCCTAGATTTTATACCAGCTTACCCTATATGGGAACGATATCCCATAATATCAAAAATATATTCCTTAAATTCAACAACAACATTCATATATCTTTCAAAACTCAAAACAATTTAAAAAACTATATAAATAACAATAAAGATACTATTGATGTGCTACATAAATCTTGTGTTTATAAACTTAGTTGCACTTATAATGACGAATTTTCTACTTGTAACTGCTGTTATGTTGGGCGTACTGGACGTAGGTTTTGTATTCGAATACAAGATCATATTTCGCTAATAGAAAGAAATAAAAATAAACAGTTGCCCGTGGATACCAAATCAAATTTCTCTGACCATATTCTTAATGCTAAACATGCATTTGATCCAGAAAGAGGAGTTGAAATATTGCATGTAGTACCCAATGGTAAAACATCTGCCTTGTGGGAAATGTTTGAGATAAATCAAGCTATCAAGAATCCTGAAATCCAAGTCCTAAATGAGCAAATTACCTTCGACTGTCTCCCATTTTTTAATTCTCTTCAAATTTAAACACCATTACATCTGATACAATCAATTACTTGTTTTGTTTGTTACTTTAATTATCAACCAATTAGCCTCCATAAAAATTTTAACTTCAAATGTCAAACTCAATTGTGACATAACCAATATTACACTTGTATCCTTAGTGTTGCCTATACAATATTTTAATCTTTCATTTATGGTTTATAGTGCTGCCATCTAGAGTTACTCATTTTGGTTTGTATGCTGCAGTCGACCCGGGTTTCGGTGGATTCTTGGTTGCGGTCGTTGTTTGGTAGTTACAAGGAATGAAATATCACAGGTTCTTTGTTTTATGCTTCATTCACGTCATTGCTCATGCTCTATTTATGATAAGACTAATATGTACACACCCTACATAAGGGAAGCGAATCTCCCCACCTTTATTGTAACTTGATGTATATATAATTTGTATATCTAACTCTTCCTTGTCCATCTGTAGATTCCTGTTTAAATTTGCCACCATTGGACTTGACAGTTGATTACCGGAAACATGATTTTAAAAAACGCATAAAAAAGAAAATTAAACGTGTACCTAGTAGTACCAATTCTAGGTACTCACCATTTTGCAACGCCATTCGTCTCGAATAGCACGCATTAATTTTTAATGATAAAGTTAATTCACCAAATGATTTCTTCACCTGGTAACAGGAAGAAAATTAAAACTAAGAATTCCCTTCATTAATACGATGTAAGATGATTACCTGGTTCGAAATTAGCGACACCAGAGTCTGTTATTTCTGCGTGTTTTGAATTTGTTGTCCCCATCTGCACTTGTTTCACTTCACTTGTTTCACTTGTTTGCTTTCACTTAGGTAGTCACTTTATATTTACCAAGGGCTTAACTTAAGCATCCTGGCAGGATCGCCATGTAAGATGATTACCTGGTTCGAAATTAGCACACAGGTTTTGGATAACGAAAATGACGTATATTCATTACGGTATTAGTACAATAGTAGCAAAATGTTAAAATTATCAAATCATCATCTCTTAACTTATATTCTTTTAAATCTAGTTCATCAAAATATATACAGGGTGTAATTTAATTGAGTGCCGATACTTAAGGGTGATAATCTATGAATGATTCTAAGATAAAAAGTTCATATGGACATATGTCCTAAACCTCTTCATTTTTGAGCTACAGGGTGTTAACATTTTAAGAAAAATATAACCTTTTTATATAAATCACTCTTAGATATTTTTATGAAATTTTGTACATACCTTTTAATCAATAAGGAGCATTTTTTGACCTAACAGATTTATAAAAATTTTTACCAGTGACGTCCGTACGGGGTTTGAACTGAATATTTTTAAAGAAAAAATGGATACGCCACTGCTTTTTCTAAAAACGAAACTTACTTTTGAAATTCCCATTTATTTTAAAGCAAATTTCGTTTATGGACTTACTTTTGTACGACGCACCGTTTTCGCGTAAAAAAATAAAAACAAAAAAAACATTTTTTTCTTCGGTTCATTGAGACTGCTTTTATTTATTTTGTTGAATTTGGTTGGCACCCACCATGAGTGGAAACACTTTTTTTGGGACAACAATTTATTTTCTACTCACCAGTGACATTCAACTGAACGTTTGAAAAGAAAAAAACGGTAACCATATTAAATGCCCTCTTAAAGCAAATCAAATAAAAATCAGTAGGCTGGGTAAAGCTACATCAATTTTGACGTTTCTTTTCATAAAGACAAAAGGCCTGGCATTGATTTTGCATTATTAAATAATTATTATTACAGTAAGACGTTAAATTATAATAAAAGAATGGTAAATTTTACAAACAGTGAATTAACTTACATGCATTTTATTTATGGGCTTGCAGACGGTAATTCATACGAAGCCAGGCGGATATACCAAGAGCGGTATCCAAATCGCGTACTACCCGATCCGAGAACATTTTCTAGGATTCATAGACGTCTCCACGAGACCGGAACTTTAAAAGTAGACCACAGTGCTAAAGGAGTCCATCAAACAGTAAGAACACCGGAACTTGAAGAAGGAATTTTACACGAAATTGAGGAGAACCCCGAAAGTAGCACGAGGAAAATCGCGGCAACATTTAATGTTACACATTTTCTTGTTTGGAAAATTCTCATCGAAAATTTATTATACCCATATCACATTCAAAGAGTCCAGGCATTACTCCCTAGAGATTTCCCGATGCGCATTAATTTCTGTGTGTGGTTTCTTCAAAACCTGATGGAAAATCCGTTATTTGACAGGCACATTCTTTTTACCGACGAAGCTAATTTTTCTCGAAACTCAATAAGAAATTTCCATAATAACCATTTATGGGCGGATGAAAACCCTTATGCAATTGTAGAATCAAATCATCAAGAACAGTTCTCAATAAATGTTTGGGCTGGCATTATTGATGATTATTTGATAGGCCCATTTTTTCTCCCAAGAAGACTTGATGGACAATCATATTTACACTTTCTTGAAGAAGATCTGCCGCCAATGCTTGAAGACCTTCCATTATTATTAAGAAACCAGATGTGGCTAATGCACGATGGTGCGCCTCCACATTTTAGCTTACGAGTGCGTGAATTTTTAAATCACACCTATCGCAATCGGTGGATAGGTCGCGGAGGAACGCAGCCATGGCCACCTAGATCTCCGGACCTTAACAGTTTAGAATATTTTTTCTGGGGGCATCTGAAAAGCTTAGTGTACCAAGTGCCGATTCATACCGAAGAAGAGTTACGAAATCGTATATTAGTATGCTGCCAAACCATAAGAAACACCCCGGAAATCTTCGAAAATGTGCGTCAGTCTATGGGAAGAAGAGTCCATGCTTGCATACGTGTGGGTGGACGACACTTCGAACAACTACTGTAAATAATGTGGGTTCTTTATTCTGTTTATCTTCTCTTGTCATTTCGCTTTCGATTTAAGGTTTGGAATTTTTCCTTTTAAATTAATCGCGATTTTTGAAATAAAATTTTTTATTTTTTTTTGTTTTTATTTTTTACGCGAAAACGGTGCGTCGTACAAAAGTAAGTCTATAAACGAAATTTGCTTTAAAATAAATGAGAATTTCAAAAGTAAGTTTCGTTTTTAGAAAAAGCAGTGGCGTATCCATTTTTTCTTTAAAAATATTCAGTTCAAACCCCGTACGGACGTCACTGGTAAAAATTTTTATAAATCTGTTAGGTCAAAAAATGCTCCTTATTGATTAAAAGGTATGTACAAAATTTCATAAAAATATCTAAGAGTGATTTATATAAAAAGGTTATATTTTTCTTAAAATGTTAACACCCTGTAGCTCAAAAATGAAGAGGTTTAGGACATATGTCCATATGAACTTTTTATCTTAGAATCATTCATAGATTATCACCCTTAAGTATCGGCACTCAATTAAATTACACCCTGTATATGTTTGGGTACCCTTAAACTATGGTACGGTTTGTTATATGTTATATGTTTATGTTTATCAATTACAAGCAAAGCTGGCACCTTACGTTCATGGTTGTAACCTTGTCAATCTAAACCAATGTTTAATAATATAAACTAATTTAATAAAATAGGTAAAATACTGTAAAATACTAACTGTCTTAATTTTACCTTATACTATACCTTACTTACACTACACCTTATACTACAACGATGTTTTGATTTTACTAAAAGAAATTTTATTTTATTTTATAATATAACATGTGAATAATGACCACTTGGTGAGTACATAATCAATAACATTAATATTATAACATATATAACAAACCGTTAAGTAATGTGATTAGATATATTTTATTGGTTTCCAAAAATTTTCTAAAATTAGAAATTTTCTCCTTTCAGATGTATTCCCAAATTTTTTACCAGAAATGACATAGTTTTGTTTTGACAATTTTAAGGAGAAGCAATTTCATTTAATTTAATTTACATAAAATCTAATCCACCACAACAATATACATGTCCCCTCACTAAGTCAGTTTCATTTTTAATTAGGAATGGATTTCTTCTTTCACAACATGTTCTAATTTCAACATTCTTAAATCACTGTTTTATGATTAGGGTCTTTTATCCTACTTGCGTTTAAATCATCTCCTACCATTGCATAGAGATACTTCGTCCTTATAATAAGCTGCTGTCTATTCCAATGGTTGCATAATCTGCATTTCATTGTATTTTATTGTTGAATCACCCATTGTTCTCCCGACTGTTTTAACTACTTTTCATAACAAAATTTCTTAAATGATTAGTTGCTGAAGATGACTTTCCCTAAAGTCGAAACTAGTACAACAACGTTAAGAAATTTATTTTAATTCTTCATCATTTCATGTATTTTCTATAACTCTTGTTTTCTACCTTTGAGGGGCAAATAAAGTTATTTGGTGGTAAAGACAGACCTTTATTTCTAAATACTTGAAACATTTATTTCAAATTAAAACACAGCTCAATTGCTCATGAAAATCAAATAAAAGCTAGCCTTCTTGGCTATTGAAAGCATACGCAGTAAATAAATAAAATAAGTACAATAGTGTAGCAGAGGTCGTAAAATTTTAATTAATAACTAGCCCCATGCAGTAGGACAATGATATGGCGATCATTTGCATCTACTGTCGATCGACATAAACTGACTAATTTAAATTTAAAAATAATAAAATCAAATATTTCATGCGCCTGCGCAAAGCTTGTCACCAAAAATCAATAATATTTAAAGTTGTTCTAGTACAGACGAAACCATTCCATTGTAATACCAAAACAATTATTTATAAGTGACGATGGGAGCTTACGAAGAACTTATTTGCAAAAGAATTGAAATTTAAAGCTCGAAAATATAAAATCAGTAAGAGCTGAGGGCTCTATTTTGATTAACCTGTAATAGATTGTAGATTAAATTTGAAGATAACCAAAGGAATGATTTACCTGACAAAATGGTGAAGGCGACAAAATTAATATAAAAAAAAAATATTATTTAAAGGTATACCGTAAAAATGTCAATAATATTAACGACCCAAAATATAAAGCTATAATTAACCAGGCTACAATTTAACATTTCAGCTTTGTGATCACTCCGCTATATAAAGCTATAATCTACACTAAATAAAAATAATCCCGTCAAAGAAAGTTACCATATAAACAATTCATGGCTAATTGCCTGATATTAATAATTCAAAGTTAAGCAAGTTAAAATATATGTGAATAAACTGTTAAAATTGAGTACTAGGTAAAGAGCAACCAACCTCTAAGCATCGAGTAACCATATTGAAAGTAAATTAAAAATTACCAATGCAAACCTCAACGGGTAGATAACTTAGAGCCTAGCTAATCTGTCACCAACATCTCGGATGATTAAGAAATAAATTATTAATAATTATTATTGTTTAAGAAGTAAGTTCGGGAGATATTATCAAGTAATGTAAACAAGAGTCGATCAAAGTGACATTAAAGAATTAATAAGAGCTTATCTGAAATCCCTCGCTGTGAGCTGATAGCAACTACAACCCTTGTGTCGTTCTTAGGACACAGAAGGCTAACATGGCAGATTTACGGTAAGTAAAAGCAAATGGGACGTGGAGACTCCAAGAATATCATTGGGCCCCATAAGTACAAAACCCTGACTTCAACAGGTAAGATCGACGACTGATAATAGGGACCAGTCCATGAGACACTATAATAATGGAACAAAATTCCGCATTAAAAATGAACCAAAACACTGGTTTCAAGATACAACCCGTATAGTTGCAACGTAAAATTAGACAAAGATAAAATTTACTTGGCTACTACTGTTAAAAATTTAGTCAAACACGACTACAAAAATGATCAAAAATAAAAATTAATTCGCTTGGCATACGAGCTACGGTTCATAAACTAAACGAACCCCGTGTAACTAGTATAAACTTCAAAAATAAGATAGATTTGAATTTATTTGATCGATAATTTCAACATTACGAAACTCAAATTGATAAAAGTAAGGCATAAAGTCACATTTACTGATAACTTAAGACAAGCCGGCACCCCTCTATTCACTTAACCCATAAGTCTCTCACATTCCTCGTCAGGGAACTTTGGTGACTAAATTTAAGAGTTAATTAGTTAATTAACACACTGTACTCAAGTCTAACGATACTTCCATCCCCAGAATTCATCTCGTAATACTTTAATTTAGAGTAATAAATATAGCAAACCACGGTTAGACGCATGTGTCACAAAAATTAAGCAATATAAAGAAAATGTATTAGTTACCTATTGATGTTAAGGGTCAAAATCCTCTGTTCTATGCTAAGGCAGCATGAAAATACAGTGGGCTTCCATCAACAAACTGAAATAAGCAGAAAGAAAACGACTTAGGCCCAAAAATGCTTCTAACATAACACGTGTCGATAGCCATTGACAAACAGTTTCGACATAGAAGTGCAAAAAAAACTCACCAAGTCTGGTTTTTAAATCCCAAATCCATTGGTTCTAGGGTGATCATCAATCAAAGCAAACTCACAAACAAAACACAACAGATCACCACTAAATAATTACCGTTTCTTGAATTATCCCATTAAACAATGGCGGTGTACCACCTGCTCAAGAAACGGGGCCAAGCTCGAAAGTTCACTGCACGAGGTATTCGTCAAAAAGCCTCGAAACCACGTCGAAATCTCAATTAGTCAAGTTACAAGGTAACCTTAACAAATGAATAACAGGGCTGGTATACGTGTTACAATAACTTCTACATGAATGATTTTTAGGACTCCAGTAGTACTTCAATAATTCAGTCAAACCCAAGTTAAGGAACCATACAGATTCTCTAAGTCGATCAAACTAAAAATCACAAGGTAACAGGGCATTGACAAGGAAATAGGATAAAATCTATAGAAACATATTTAAGGGTCATGAACAAGCAATACTAAGGATCACTGGTAAGTGTTTAAGTGTAGTTAATAAATTATCAGGCAAAATAAATTGTGCTAGAAGTAACATGCTTCCAAGTCTGGTTTTTAAATCCCAAATCCATTGGTTCTAGGGTGATCATCAATCAAAGCAAACTAACAAACAAAACACAACAGATCACCACTAAATAATTACCGTTTCTTGAATTATCCCATTAAACAATGGCGGTGTACCACCTGCTTAAGAAACGGGGCCCAGCTCGAAAGTTCACTGCATGAGGTATTCGTCAAAAAGCCTCAAAACCACGTCGAAATCTCAATTTATAATAAAGGTGAAAAATTTTTTTTTAAACAAGATGGTTGCCCCGAAATACGTCACAACCATAGACTATAGTTTTGGGAGATGAAAATCATCGATACGTATCGACTGTCGACATGTACTGCAACGTCAGATTCTGACCGCAACCAGTAAAATCAAGGATAAAAACATAGGCATTGCTTAGCCATGACCCAAATACAAGAAACTCTAATCAAAATAAGTCGGTAATGAAGCCCTAAAATAAAGTTAACAAAACTTTATCGACGATTAAGTGAAGCCAGTACACCATCAGTAATAAAGAAGTTCACACCTAAACTACAAAGAGAAGACGAGCGGGTGAACTCAAACCTACGACAAGTTCAAATGACAGCTGTCAACCAAAATGTCAGATAAAAATGACCAGAAATGAAAATAACCTATGTTAAATCACAACACTCATAATTCTCTTTTTAAAAAAGGTTTATTAAAATTAGTACACTTGTACAATTATGTTTTAAAATCAAACTGACATTATAACGGCTTATCTAAGAACAATCTGCTTTCTCGTTTACATGTATTTATAATAGTTTAAATTGCTTAGTCAGTATATTCATGGCGTGAGAATTGCAACATGAAGATACTGATTATATTGCATTTTTAGAGGTGTTGTAATATCGCCATATGACACCGGGTTATTAATGGTCAAAGTCAGACACGTGTCTGAGGTGCATATAACACCTATAATCATTTAAATCAAAACCCAATATTCTGCTGAAAAAACCCTACACCAAACCAGCAATAAATATCCAGAAGTCCATCCCTAGATATAGGCTTCAATCCAAGATGCATCAGAATCCAAAACATCAACAAGTTATTTCATCGGTTGTTTAACTACCGGTGTCTTGAAATTGCAGGATAGGGTAGAGAAAATTGGATATTTCAACGACACAAAATACGGATTCAGCTTGGCAGAGTGAAATCCTATAGTCAAGTTACAAGGTAACCTTAACAAATGAATAACAGGGCTGGTATACGTGTTACAGTAACTTGTACATGAAGGATTTTTAGGACTCCAGTAGTACTTCAATAATTCAGTCAAACCCAAGTTAAGGAACCATACAGATTCTCTAAGTCGATCAAACTAAAAATCACAAGGTAACAGGGCATTGACAAGGAAATAGGATAAAATCTATAGAAACATATTTAAGGGTCATGAACAAGCAATACTAAGGATTACTGGTAAGTGTTTAAGTGTAGTTAATAAATTATCAGGCAAAATAAATTGTGCTAGAAGTAACATATGCTTCTAAGCCAGTATGTAGGTAGAGCCACTAAAATGACAAAAGTGTTATTGGCGAAATCTGAACGTTACAGGGAGCTCAATTAAAAGATGAGCACCGTAAACATGTCCTACTTTGCCCGGATAATGTAAGTTTTTTAAATATATTTTTGTTATTACTGGTTTAATTGCAGCATAAAAATTATTTTGAGAATTCACAATGTGATATTAATACACCTAATTATAATTACTTTTAACGAAAACTAAAATAACCGAGAAAAAAAAATAAAAAGGGGGTGGGCAAAGTTGTCCTGGCGACGGACAACTTTACCCGGCTATGCAAATTTAGTTCTAGTGCCGATTTAAAACACAATAGAACAACTTTGCCCACGGTAAATGTTTTTAAAAACATTGTTTATTAGAAGAAAATGAAAAAATATAAACAAGCTTAAATTTCTATAATTTTTTATTGAAAAATTAAACAAATAATTATAGTTATAACTTTTTATAGAAAATAATACATGTAACAAAACCAAAAACTCTTAATAACAAGAAAATCAAAGCAAAACTACTTCTTTCTTAAATCTACTGAGAAACTTTAATCTTACAAGCTATGAAACTTAGATAATATTAATTCTATAACAGCCTTTGAACACAGTCTAAATAAGTAAAAAATTAAAGATTAAAGGCACTTAAATTCCCTTGAAAATAATAATATCCTCTTCGACTTACAGATGATTTCGATACTATTTTCATAATATCGAAGAAACTAACATCTGATATATCATCAATTGTGGGGAACGAATATCCGTTTGCGCCTTTTCTAAGGAACTTCGTTGTATAAATATCATCAGTCTTGGATATTTCAAGAATAGTTCCAATAAAGTGTCTTATAGTCTTCTTTGTAGGAAATTGAACAACAATAAAGGAACCAACTCTCAAATTATTTGGATCTATCTCTATATTTTCATCTATACTCTGTAATTCATTCGGAGTTAAGTCAGTCTCATTGTCATCCTTATCTAAGTCACTCATCTCCGCATCATTCTCATCTTCACCAGGACTTTGTCTTTCCAAATTTTCTTCTTCTTCTTCCACATTTTCTAACCCCTCGCATTGAATCGACTGTCCAGCCTTAATTTTTAGAAGCTTTTTTTTCCTTTCTTAATGGTATCCCCACTTTTTTTTTCTTGAAGAAAACTTAATAAAGCCTGATCAATTTCAGAGCTTACTCTATTTTGAAATCTCATAGAAGGCATTTTTTTTAAAACTTCATACGAATCTATAGGATGTATTCCTGTTGCCCTGAACGAGTTACGAATATTTTTTTCAAAATTTGGTTCTATTGCTGCGATTAGTTTTGTCAACAATTGAGGGAAAATCGACTTCTCAACAGCGTTTAGATTTGGTTGCCTAATTTTAAGGTCGAGAAGTATTTTCCTCCACGCTATTTTTAGTGGTCTGTAAAATCCCACATCTAAAGGTTGCGTCAGCCCCGTGGAATTAGGTGGCAGTAGAACAAATCTTATGTTTAATCTTTGGCAACTTCTCAAAATTTCAATGTTTATGTGGGAGGATAAATTATCCCCAATTATGACTTTACTGGCAGTATTTCTTCTTGCCCATGGCACCACAACTTTTAAAAACCAATCATGGAAAGTGGCTGCATCGAACCACCCCGATTTTGTACGATTGTAAAAAGTTTGAGGTGGTCCGCCAGTAATCCATCTATCATACAGCCTTTCTGCTTTATACACCACGTACGAAGGCAGTCGCTCTCCAGTTGCAGTGGCTGCAAACATTAGGGAAATTGCACTTTTGGTTGTGTTCATATATCGCTCGGGATATTTTGTGCCACGACGAAAAACACATTTTTGGCTACCAGGGTTATCCGTCAAATTAGTCTCATCGTAATTCATAATGTTTTGGGGATCGACATTTTGAAGGGAAATCTTTAAATTTTGAAAATATTCTTCCATCAATTCCTCTGTGTTAGCAGCCCTTGCTCTTTTGACATTTTGACAGTGTCTATGTGTTAAAATGTTTTTGTAACGGTGCAGAAAAGCATGAACCCACTCGCAGCTTGGAAAGTTATCATTGGGAAAAAAAATAACTCGAACTCCTCTGCTATCTAAATACTGCTTCACCAGCATTCTAATATCAAGTGTTGTTAGCGGCGATCCATACTCAGCACTAGCGATAATTACATCAACAATATGACGCTCTTCTATTTCAGTTAGAGCCATAGGATGACCAACAGGGCGTGGAAATGTTCCTTTCATTTTATTTAAAATGGTCCGTCTAGGCACCTTAAAAAGTCTTTCTGCTTCACGAGATTTCATACCATTCTTCATAGCATCTACGGCTAGCTCTAATGCTGCTTGTGTGTAGCGTTGGTACTGTCTAGCCCCTATTTTTTTTCTATTGCGATAAGGCATCTGTAAAATATATATTTTTTAAATTTATATTTAATAAATGAACCAAACATACAATTATTCCTGTGTCAGATTGCATAAAAAATAGCTCATCCACTGTTTTACGTTACCGGTAAAACAAAAAAAAAATGCATATTTTTGGCCAACTTTGCCCAGTTCAGTTTTTACAATTTAAAAAAATCTATTAAGCTCTTGACGATAATCACAAGCTACATCTCTTAGAAAATGCCCTTAGTAATACCTATCATAACAAAGAAATAAGTTTTCCTATAAGTCGAGGTACAGCAATGGTTAGCTTTTACCCCCAAAAACGAGGAAAATCACATATATTTTGCTTACCTTACAACAAGCCGCACAACACCCCAAACACAAATGACAGTATCACTAACCTAACGCCCGGCCGTTAAAAGCGCGCCAAGGTTGTTTTGGTGAATCTACAGTGTTGCCAAGTTAAAATTATTTCATTTTATTTTAACTTTGACACTGGGCAAAGTTGATTGAGCTGGGCAAAGTAGGACATGTTTAC
This sequence comes from Polydrusus tereticollis, assembly GCA_963920685.1. Classification (NCBI taxonomy): domain Eukaryota; kingdom Metazoa; phylum Arthropoda; class Insecta; order Coleoptera; family Curculionidae; genus Polydrusus; species Polydrusus tereticollis. The sequence continues at coordinate 20,892,522 of OY987328.1, forward strand.
GGTAACTTTTTATATTTGTTTAATGTGGATTTATTACCCAATGGTTTGTTATTTATTATTTTTTTTGAACCTTCATCCTGAAGAGAACCCTAACGTGCAAATGAAAAAATCTTTTTAAAAATCAGTACTGTCCAATTTTATCGTAACGTTGATATATTGTTAATTAGATATCGTTGCAAAAAAAAATTGTCCGGAAAATGTAAAAAAGTTTGAAAAAATTCAGTTAAATCGGATGACTGTTCAAAGAAGAATTACCGCATTAGCAGACAATATAGAAGAGCAATTAGCTACGAAATCGAGAAGTTTTGAGTATTTTTCTATAGCGCTCGACGAATCTACAGATATAAGTTCCACTGCTCAACTCTTAATATTTTTACGAGGTGTAACGCAAAATTTTGAAGTGAGTGAAGAACTGATTGGTATGAGTTCAAGGGGAGTGACATGTTCAAAGCTCTTCTGGAAAAATGTTCTATAATGAATTTGGATTTAACGAAAATATCTGAAATTACGACTGACGGAGCACCTTCAATGATTGGAAGTACATCTGGGATAGTAACTATGTTAAAAAAAAATATTTACAAACTAAAAACATAAATACGAAGGAATTAATGCAGTTTCATTGCATTATACATCAAGAGGCCCTCTGTTCAAAATTATTGGGATTTGAAAATGTGATGAAAGTTGTACTACCTACCTACTGTAAACATTATAAAATCACGAGGTCTCAATCACTGACAATTCAAACAATTTCTCGAGGATATTGAAAGCGAATATGGTGATCTCCTGTTTTACACTGAAGTAAGGTGGCTAAGTCGTGGGTTGACACTACAGCGGTTTCTTAACTTGATTGAAGAAATCCAATTATCGCTGGCAGAAAAGAGAAACGACGTCGCCGAACTCGACAACCCTGATTGGCTGTGTGACTTAGCGTTTCTTGTAGATATCACAAATCACTTGAATGTCTTAAGTCCGCAACTCCAAGGCAAAGATCAATTGATTTCGCAGTTATACTCTCATGTTTCGTCCTTTCAATGTAAATTGAGTCTTTTCAGGACACAAATCAATTCAGCCAATTACAGCCATTTTCCGAACTACAAAAAAATTATGGAGAAAGTCAATAAAACTGACATCAATTTCGCTCATGTTGAAAAAATTGATATTTTGATACAAGCTTTTCAAAATCGTATTGTAGACTTCAAAAAAGTTTAACCTCTATTGGACATTTTCAGCAATCCTTTCAACATTTTACCCGAAAATGCGCCGGAATCAATGCAGCTGGAATTAATAGACATGCAAAATGATGATAGTTTACGAAACAAATTTAATGAAGATATTTTACTTAACTTCTACCGTTGCGTTGATAAAAACGCTTATAAAGAGTTGCGAATAAATGCATTGAAATGCGCAAGCTTATTTGGATCGACGTATATTTGTGAACAAACGTTTGCAGTGATAAAACTAAACAAAACGAAAAACCGATGCCGTCTGGTAAATGAAAATTTGGAAGCAATTTTACGTGTGGCGACAAGTAATGTGGAGCCAAATATAAAAGACTTGTTAGTTCAATGCAATGTCATGCATCAAAATAATAAAACATAAAACATTACATTGTGATGATTAGATTACCTTACGATTACATAAATACAACAAACATTTTTGAAGGTTCTTTTATTTTTATCATTGTATTTCATACTATTTAAAAATAAAAATTCTTGTGTTAATAAGTATTGTTTGTAGTGGCCCGTCCTTGGCTTATATTTTTCCCGAGTGGCCCTTGTTCCCTATAAGTTTGTGCATCCCTGTACTAGACTAAAGTGCCGTTGAGAACTTGTCGGTGTATGTTGCATTCGCAACACTACGTAGTATGGTGACCTGGGCCCTGCAACTAACCTGAACTAACCTGAAATAGTAAATACCTTGTTCAAATTTAACAGTAAAACACATATCATATAAACCACGGCTTATATGATTTTGGAGGATAGATGCCATACAGTTAAAATATCACTCAGTATAAATAATGATACAAAAATATTTTTTTATCATGTTAAAAACAAGCTGAACAAAGCATTAAAATAGGTACTCACTTTCACTTATCTCCGCTGTACTTATGGCATTCACTAAAACACAATATGCTCAAAATTTTCATCGAAAAAATTACGCAAAAAAAAATATTTCTTAACAATCGTAACACACTCAAGGGCAGCCGGACAGGCGCTGACTCGTTACGACGACAGCGTCGAAAAGTAGTTATTTCCAGTATAAAGTATAGGGCTATCTCTTTCACATCGCGAGATAAGGAACGTGTGCATGGCGTCTCTCCCACTTTTACCCTATACACTGTTGCGAAATACAATATATCCACTGAGGAATACCTAAACCTCTATTTCCGTTCTTAGACCATAGTTTTGATAACGCGTATGGTTTTACCAGTATTTCTGGAAAATACCGATTTCTTTGCCAAAATTCCCCTCGATTCCCTCTTTCGTCTCTTGCGATCTTTCGCTCTATGTAATATAGTTTTTATAATATTTGTTCCTGACCCTACCTACGCATTTACTCCTCCCTGATTGAGACAAATAGTGGCCGACGTAATAATAGGATCGGATTACATGGGTTTTCGATAAATCATTTGGACGCGTCGAACGCAATTGCCTTTATTTGTCGGGTTACACAACTGTAACAGTGGTCCAAAATAATATAACAAATTAGAGGTTTGTGCGTTTGGGTAAAATTTACGGATATTTCTTTAGCCATCAGATAATTAGAATTGGACCTTGTCAAAACTAAATTAAATTAATGTACGGCTACCTCTCTCCGCTGTGAATATTAAAGACCGAAAACTTTCAAACTCTATTAAGTTCTAGAACTTATAATACAGGGTGTCGGGTAAGTATATGGCATATAGGGGATATAAATAACCCCATTTTACACTTGACCCTGAAAGAATCTTTCATCTAATTGTTGGTACTCGGTCCGTACACCAAATTGGCTTTTAATGCTGCGCTCCTGGCGGCGACTTCTGTAGGAATACCGGCTCGCCGGGTCCTTGCAGGAGTTTGCTTCTCCGTTTCTGACATTGATCTTTCAGGGTCAAGTAGACTCTACGGTGTCGCTTTCTTTCGTCGGATTCTATAGACTCACTGACGAGCTGCTATACGGCGAAACACGTCTGGGGTGAATACGGCGAGAGGAAGCAACTAACCTTCTTTGGTTTAAACATTTTTTCTATTATATTGAAAATATGATCATTAAATCTTAAACTAATGCTGTCCAGTACAGGGTGTCCAGTTTTCGTATGTTTTACGGGTTATCTGCGTTATTAGTGAAGATAGAAGTTTGCGGTTTTCGCGGCACTGTGTTACTTTTTTGAGAAACAAACGATGCCATCAACAGAATTTTCATATCCCCCTTAGTTTTTTAGATACGGGGTGATTTTGAAAATGTTGAATTTTGTGACATTCCCCCGTATCTCGATTAGGCTGCAACTTATCAAAAAGGTAAAAATGAACTTATTAGCTTTTCTCACGTAGAATCCAGTGGCTTAGTCAGATTTTTTCTATGTTTAATTGTTCTCGAGGAAAAGAGCAAACTTGCATTTTTTTTAAATGGAGCACCCTATATATTCTTAGCCATTATGATTCAAGCTTTTTAAAAATATATAATACGTTATAGCTGTTTTCAATGTGAAGCTCAAAATTTACATTTTTCAACAAATTTAATTTTTTTTTTAGTAGGCCATGACGGGTATTTAGGAAAACAAAAGATGACACGCTTGTTATCTGAAAAGTCTTTATTTACTGTCAGAATAGGTTCCATCCATCCATTTTCTGTTCTTTATTTCTATTCAGTTTTGAGAAATAGCAGTTTTTTCTTAATTATGACTGCGAATGCAAAATTCGAGAATTATGAAAAGTACGATATGTTCGTTTGTTATATTCAGTGTAACGAAAATTCGGATGAAGCATTAGAAGTTTATTTTAACAGGTATGGGCATCTTTTTATATTTTTCATCATATTTTAAAATTTATAAAAACGTAATATTCGCAGATTCCAAGAAAGAAGACAGCCGGATAAAATAATATTTTAAAAAATAAAATCAAACTTAATTGAAGTCGGTTCATTTTCCAAACCCCGACCTAGTATTTACAATAAGGAAAACCAGGACATTGATGAAGTAAACGTTTTGGCTTCAATTAAAACAAATCAAAGTAGTTCTTGTAGATCAGTGGAAGGTTCTGTCGGTGTTACAAAATCAAGGGTTCAAACTATTCTAAAAAAACACAAGTTTAAGCAATACAAATTTCATGTCGTACAAAACTAACATCTCGGTGACGCAGAGCGCCACGTAGAGTTTTGTTATTGGTATTTACAAAATGTAAACAGAGAAAATCATTTTGAAAGAACGATTATATGGTCTGATGAGAGTCATTTTGCCAGTGCCGGTATATTTAATCGGCAAAATACTAAGTTTTGATGCCAGGAAAATCAACATGTTATATTTTCACGGGAACGGCAAGGCAGATTTGGGTTTAGCGTTTCATGCTTCATACTGGGAAGTAAAATTTTATATAATATATTTGAAGGCGGCTTACTGCAAATAAATATTTAGAAATTTTGGAAAACATTGTGTCCGAAATAGTAGAGAATGTGCCCCTAGCTCATCTTAATAGCTTATATTTGCAACAGGACGGAGCTCCCGCTCACAATGCTCAAATTGTAAGAGCATATCTTAACAATAATTTTCCTGGCCGCTGCAATGGAACACATGGACCTGTAAGAAGGCCACCCAGGTCACCTGATTTAACGGTTTTGGATTTTTTTTTTGTGGGGCTACCTAAAAAATAAAATTTATACCGTCCAGTACCAAACGATGGCAGATTTAAGAGAAGCCACTAACACAACTGAGTTAATTGTTATTTATATTTATAAAAGTTATTGTTATAGGTATATATTTTTAAAATTAGTGTTTTATATTTGTGAGAACCTTGTGACAATTATTTAATCTTAAAATTTATACGGTGTGCCGTTTAAAAAAATGTAAATTTGTTGAAAAATGTAAATTTTGAGCTTCACATTGAAAACAGCTATCCAGTTTTATATATTTTTGAAAAGCTTGTGATAAACTGAATCATAATAGCCAAAAATATATAGGGTGTCCCATTTAAAAAAATGCAAGTTTGCTCTTTTTCTCGAAAACAATTAAACATAGAAAAAATCTGACCATGCCACTGTATTCTACGTGGAAAAAACTAATAAGCTCATTTTTTACCTTTTTGATAAGTTGCAGCGTAACCGAGATACGGGGGGTGTCCCAAAATGCCAAATTTTCAAAATAACTCCGTATCTAAAAAACTAAGGGGGCTATGAAAATTCTGTTTGTGGCATCGTTTGTTTCTCAAAAAACTAACATAGTGCCGCGAAAGAAAACCGCAACCTTCTATCTTTACTAATAACGCAGATAACCCGTAAAACATACGAAAACTGAACACCCTGTACAATCCCAAGGTTCTTACAACTTGATTTGACTTCCAGTTTTGCATCGTTCAATTTTATGTTTAAATCATAGACACGCCTACTTTTGCTAAATTCCACCATCTGGGTCTTCTTTTCATTTAAAATTAAACCATGAGCAGCAGACATTCTTGAGATAACTTCGAGATCCTGATTTATGTTGGAACCGCAGCGTCAACTTGATCCGGGTAAAAAGATTAGGAAACCTGGGTATCATTGGCGTATTGATGAGATTTACAATTACTTAAGAATTTATAGAAATCAGCCGTATACAGAGAAAAAATAAGAGGACCCAGTATACTGCCCTTATAATTATAATGTGGAGCCCGCCATCTTGTTGACAATATAAAGGGTCGCAATAATGGTTTACAAGAATAAGTTCTTGACTTAATAATAATAATAATAATAATAAATGTCTTTTTTTCTGAATACAGAAATAATTCATCCCATACGAAAGAAATTTAAAAACAAAATGGAATGTTCAGAGAAAGGCGAATTTCAAATGAGGTATTCTAAAATACCTCCCTGATCAACTCAACTTAAACCCTACAGCTTTTTTATATTTATTTTCATAGTTTAATTTTAGTTGTTAACCCTTAACCGGCGTGGTTGAAAATTTTAACATTCAGTGCTTTGCGGAGTCCTTGGGACTTCAAAATAAAAAAATAGTTTTTTAATGTTTTTAACCACCTGATTTTTTTTCGCTCTATAACTAATCAAAGACATGATAAGCAATCAAAACTTTTATATTTATTAACGATTAAGTAAAATAAATTTGAAACTATAAATAGGAATTTTCTTAACAGAAATAAACATACTGTTTTTTACAATCTTATTTTGCAAGGAAAACTAAGAAATACAAATGTTTCGTAATTAGAAACATAATGTTATAAGGTACAATTTTTAAAAAAAGGAAATACATTAACCTCTAAATCAATACTAAACATTTGACAATGCTCCAAAAAGCCCTATAAAAAGAATAATATTTACGAGTCCTCTAACTTCTCTGTGCATTGAACACACATTATTTTTGAACATTTTAAACAAACTGGGTTTTTGCATTGAACACATAAAGATCCAGTTTTTCTTTTTAATTTTGGGTCACAGATGTAACAATACTTTCTCTGATTTCTAGGCAAAACGCCTTGATCATTAGCTAGTGCCTCAGGTGCCATCTTTAAAATTCTGAAAATACCGTTTTTTAGCTCTCTTGTTAAATGTGCGTTCTGAGATCTTTCACGAAGAAGTTGTTCGGCCAATAATTTCAAGAAATCGATTATGTCTAGTTGAGCCGCCCTGGCACAGGACTGATGGGTGAGATATGCATTTATTGAAGACATTTACACGTTTCTGTAAAACAGAACCATAGGCCAACGTTGCGTTCTTCTGCTACAGCAATATTTGGAGCACTTTTCGTCTACAGCGTCCACTCCAGATTTTGTATTAATATAATATGCATTGATTTCAGGCAAACCATTATTTTATTTATTTATTTACAACAATACACTACGGAAATAACATTCCAAATGGTATAAGCCTACATAAACTAAGAAAATTTATAAATTATAAATATACATTTTAAACAATAACAGAACAATATTTAAAACAATTAGAATCAGGTCGTGTTAGATATATACTTTTTGATAGAACAAATGCTTAGTCTAAATATGTCGCAGTCGGGGAAATGTCGATTGTAGTTCCTTAACATTCTGGAGGTGAAAGCATTCTGTCCATAGTTCGTCCGATGGGTTCTTTCGAAAAACAGTTGTTCCTGCCTGGTGCGTCTTACAGGAACCAAAAACAGAACAGACTCGAGCAAGGAGATGCAGCAAATGGCACCAGAGACTAGCTTGGACAGAAAGACAAGCAATGACTTTCTGCGTCTCTGCTCTAAGCTCTGCAAGCCGCATAGGAGAAGTCTTGTTTCGTATGGCACGCCGTGATAGGGAAATCTTAGTTTGAATAGAAGATATTTGGCGAATTTATTCTGCACACGCTCGATTCTAGAGACGTGACACTGATAATAGGGGCTCCATACAATGGAACAATACTTCAGAATCGATCGGACTAGACCATTATAGAGAGCTAAAATTGCCGCTGTGTCGAAAATTTGCACAGTGTGCCGCTTTATGAAGCCAAGCATTCTAAAACTCTTCAAAATTATGTTATCAATGTGAGAGACGAAGGAAAGATCCTTGTCAAAGATAACGCCTAGATCGTTGAAATGTGAGACGATATCCAGGGTGGAGTTGTCAACGAAGTAAGTATAATTTGTGGGAGAATTGCCCTTGAAAAATCGAAGGACCTTACATTTGCTCACATTAAGTTGAAGATGGTTGGATCTGCACCAGACCACCAACCTGTCCAAATCAGACTGCATACAGTTAGAGTAACTTACTCGAGAGAAAAACTTCAGGTCATCAGCATACACCAGACACTCGGACCCAGTGAAACAGGATATGACGTCATTTATAAATAGAATGAATAAGATGGGCCCGATGTGTGAGCCCTGAGGAACACCAGAAGTAACCAGAAACTCCTTGGAGGTAGATCCGCAAACGGTAACACGCTGTCGGCGATTACTAAGATATGAGCTTATCCACTTGAGATATGGGCCAGTGATTCCAATATCAGAAAGCTTATCCAGGAGCAGAGCATGGCAAACGCTGTCAAAAGCTTTTGATAGGTCGGTATATATGACATCGACCTGATGACCCGCTTCAACCGAAGAAACCAAGAAATTATGATAAACAGCCAGGTTAGTTGCAGTTGAGCGACCACTGAAGAAACCATGCTGCTGAGGTATGATGTAATTTTTGTAAGTTGAGAAGATTTCGTCAGTAATGATAGATTCAAATAGCTTCGGGATGGCGGAGATTAAAGATATTCCGCGGTAATTCTTGACATCGCTTCGGTCACCAGATTTAAATACTGGAACAAGATTGGAAAATTTCCAAACATCAGGAAAGAGCCCACAATCAAACGACCTTTGGAAGAGTATGCATAGGGGCACGGTAAGTGATGATTTACAGCCTAGTAGCAGTGAAGGTGGTATGCCATCCGGTCCAGATGTCTTAGAGGTGTCCAGGTTGGAAATTCTTTGGGAGATCTCATCGAGAGTAAAACGTCGTGATGCTAAAACATGGGCAAAATCCACCGGCCTCCTATCGCTCAAGTCCACCGCAGAGTGGTCGGAGTAGCAGTAGCGAAAATGTAGAGCAAATGCATCGGATATATCATCCGGATCAGAGAGATCCTGATTGTCAAGCTTCATGAGGTTTGGCAGACCAGAGCTCCTTTTTAAATTGTTGACAAAAGACCAGAAATGCTTGACATTCTCAGGTATTAAAAGTTCGGTCTGAGTTACGTACATGAGGTAGCATAGGTCAGTACGAATCTTCACCTCGCGGCGAGCATTAGAGTAGAGCATGTAATCTTCTTGTAACCCGGATCTCTTGAACTTAGTGTATAGCTTATTTTTTCGTGCGATTAGTCTTCGAAGCTGGGAATCGAACCACCTAGGGTATTTGTCAGTCTTTATCAGCTTGGTAGGAACAAACCGATCTATACCTTCAAATATTATGTTGTAAAATTGCTGCACAGACCGGTCTATATCCAATTCGGAGGACAGAAAAGACCAGTCAACTCTGTTGTAATATTGGTTAAGATCATGAAAGTTAGCTTTGAAGAACTGGTAGACTCTGATTTCTTGCCTAATCTTGAGACGAGGAGAATAATCATTAGTGATTGATAGTTCGATTGGTGGATGATATTTGTCAGGAGTAGTTAACGGGGTAGCACCTTGCATAAGCGATACGTTGTCAAAATCGTCGGCAAATACGAGGTCGAGAACTCGACCGAAACAGTTGCGTAGAAAGTTTAGTTGACGAAGCTCGATGAAGAACATCGATTCAATCAAAATCTCTGAGCTCGGCGAGTTAAGCGGACCAGGAACAAGCATATGGTCATCGTCAACCCATTCAAGGGTAGGTAGGTTGAAATCGCCAAATGTTATAAACTTAGAGTCCACATACTTGTTTCGGAGAGACTCGCATGTGTTACAGAAGGAGTGATAGCAGTCAAGCTTCGAGTTGGGAGGTAGGTACACACATCCTAGAATTATATTGAAGTGTCCCGATCTGACATGTACTCAGGTGTCTTCATAAAGAGGATTTATTGGACTGTCTATGGCAACGGCTTCTAAGGAGGCAGATATTGCTATCAAAACGCCACCTCCACGTTGACAATCAAGCTCATCGTAGTTACGGTCGCGACGAAAAACCCGATAATTATCTCCAAAAATTTCGCTATTTTGAATGTCCGCATTAAGCCAGGTCTCCGATAAAAGTAATGCCTCATGGTTACACGCCAGAGTACTGTTGCGAAAATCAACCAACGTAGTGCGAAGTCCACGAACGTTTTGGTAATACAACAGCCAACTGTTTAGTGTCCTTTCGCCGTGTGCAGAAAATCCAAAATTTCTGCAGAAGAGGAAATATTAATAGAGCTACAGGGATCAGCAGAATTTACATTGTTAAGTTGCTTTAGCCGATGGCCGATCAAGTGACATAAGTGTCTGGCTAGGATGAGTCGATCGTGATGACGCAGAAAACCAAAATCGGTAGATGACAGTAATGGGAGAAGGTAAGCGTCGGCCGAGATATCTTTGATAGTTCTTGATATAACGTAGTTGTGATCCTGAATGATTCGGTTAAGAACTGGTCTTCCAGTATGGACAGGAGGGGAAACTAAGAGTAGGTTGGTTTTCCGACACAGATCCAACAGGGCTAAGACGCTCTCCTTTTTAATAGTGGGACCCTTCAATGCGTTGTCAGAACCCCACATAAATATAATATGGTCGTTGAAAGTAAAATTTTTAGATAGTTTTATGCAAAGTTCAACTCCCTTGTCAAACATAATATGCTCAGACCATTGACAGTTAATATCAACCGAATGACCAAGGTTAGTTTTTATCATTCCGGGGAGACCACGGACATTTGGGTCACCTACAATGAGGATCTGATTATTTCTCACAGAAGAGGGATTCTTTGGTTTAGAGTGTATCGAATGAGTGAGCGGGGGGCATGGATCAGAAGTATTATCTTTAACGTTGCTGGTAGAGGTTAGCAATACCTTTTGCCGTAATTGCGAAAGTTCACTGGAGTATGCTTCGTTGTCAGCTTCAAGAGACTTGATGGAAGAAATCATTTCAAGATTTAGAGATTTAAGGTCATCCATCTTTCCTTGAAGAGTCCTAAGATCATCGTGCGCAATTTGAAGTTCTGTCTTTAACAAGTTGCTGTTGCGAGTGATATCGGCGATTTCTTGGTTGAGAGAAGATATTATGGTATCACACTTTTCATTGAATTCAGCCGACCATGTGTCCTCAGTCTGACAGGCCACGTCTGCACAGTCATGCATTATCTCGAACTCCCGCCTGTTTCGGTCAGAAACTTCACATTCTTGGGAACAATATATTCTATGTCCTTTTAAAGGTTTATAAATTTTAGTACGAGCAGCACAGCTGGGATGCAAGACGTTTGTGCATGAGATACAGACGAAATTGTTAAACTCTTTTTTACAGCATCGAAAGACTTGGTCCATATTGATGGAATGATAGTATGTCTACGCAAAGTTTATTAGAATCGTCGAGAAACAAGAGGACAGAAACAATATTACAAGAAGGATGACACGCACGCCTACTCAATCCAGCAATACGTGACCATCCGTTAAAGTAAGTTGAATGTAACATTAAAGATATAACTAAGAACAATTAGCTTTAGTAGAAACGACAAAGTCTGGCAACAGCGCAAAATTCAAATATAAAATCAATTGAATTAATTGGTTCAGTGATGACTCCGCCCAAATCGTCAGGGAAAGTGACAGGTAGAAACTTATGGCGGGAAAATGATAGTGTGCACAAAGTGGCGAAATAAAAGGGTCCGTGATGCAATCGATGATAGACATGTTCAAAAACTCACAGTTCAAAAATGCATCCATTCAATGAGAGCACAGAACCAAAAAAAAAGGCACTAAAATATCAAAAACTTTGAAAGAGAACCAGGACGATAACAACAACACAACAATGCAGAACCAAGCAACGTTGCCATTCAATCAATTATCATCATGCTTGGAGTGATGCATAGAAGAAATCAGGATAACAGCTCTGTTTTTTCTTGGTACTATGGAAATTGATGTTTTGTTACTTGTAATGCCATATAATGTGGATCTCACCTGTCTTGTTTTGGACGGCAGAAATTCTTTGGGTATTCCCCGTTTTTCTTTCATAGTTCCGACGTACGTAAGTTTATTTTTGACAAGATAGTCTGTGAGCTCTATTGAGAAATACCAATTATCTCCTGTAATATTCCTGTTGCTTTCAAATATGGGCTTGCAAACACGAATAACAGCTTGCGATGGAATACAAAACCGTTTTTCTTCATCTGTAATATCCTTTAACGAGTCAGTACCCTTGCCACAATAAATATATGTATTGTATATGTAGTGGGTTCGAGCATCAACAAGGCATTAAACTTTTAAACCATATTTTATGGGTTTGCTCGGTAAATACATTTTGAATTTGCACCTGCCTCTAAAACCGACCAGCATCTCATCGACAGTCTCATCTGTTGAAAAAATTGATTTAATGGCCTCATTATTAGACTTGAAAACAGCAGGTAATAGCGGAAGTCCCAAAAATCCATTTAGTTTAACGAAGTTTGTTTTCCTGTACTCTGTGCGGTTCTAATTGCCTGGCTTATTACAAAATTACTGAATTTTCAAATTTGTATAATACACAATAATATCTAGTATATCTTGTGAGAAAATTTGCCGCCATGCTTCTAACGGTTCAGTTTCTGCCAAAGCAGTTTTATTTCCTGGCAATTTCAATATATTGTGGGCTGGTGTTCTTACATTTCGAGTTGGCTCAGTGGTAGCCCATTTGTATCTGTTTTTTCCGTAAAAATATTTCTGACTTGGCTCACTTGTGCCACTGCCTTCTTCACTTTCATTATCATCAATCTGCATCTTATTTTGATCATCAAATTCAGATTCACTACTAGAAAGCTCACTCCCTGTTTCGTGATCACTTGTGATAGCATTCTCGATAGTAATGTTGGTCTCAGGATCCCCATCTTGGTCTGAAAACTCTGAGTCACATTCCTCAAACCATCTTTGCGCAGTTTCCTCTGTAGCTCTGATTTTTTTTTTAATTCTCGGACATAGCCGGTAAATAAAAATATTACACTAACTGCGTCGCGGAGTCCCACGGACTCTAAGATATTTGTTATACGTACTAGCGTTGATAAATAATAGACTGAAGTCGACTAAGCACGCGACGAGTCCCACTGCCATAAGAAGCTACTGAACAACGCGCGTCGACTGTTTAATAAATATGGAAGTTATTAAACAGTTTGAACTTGCTAGAATCCCAGGGACTCCGCAACGCCGGTTAAGGGTTAATGATGCTACAAAAGCGCGTGTAGAAATTACAAGTTTTTTTGTAATTTTGTAGGGGCGATACGTTTTCTTCACCACATCGACTAAACGTTGGAAGGTCTTAAAAAATGAAATTCCAACTTTAACACTTAAACCCCTTTCAGATACTAGCGGGGAAAGCAGATTATCTATTCCAAAAGTTCTTAGATACAATCTAACAAAAATATATGATATGATGCTTTATATACCCTCTATTATGATATTGGTATAGATTCTAAAACTAGAAATATGGCAAATTCATTACTTTTGAAAATTAAGTGGACTAAATTTATTTGTTCCATTATTATATGGTATAATGTGTTAACAAAAATTAATAATAATAAGCAAAGCTATGCAGGAACCGAATTCTACACTACCAAATACTATTTTAATGTTAGAGCAAACCAAAACATATTTATATAATATTAGATTAGATAAAGGTTGTAGTGATAATATAGAAGAGGCAAAAAATATTGCAGAAGATATCGATTGCGACCCTTCATTTCCTCCGGTTAATATTGTCAGACCCCGAACAAAAGAACGTTCATTGACTACGAATGTAAAGACGAGGCTCCAAGAAATCCAGAAGACTAGTTCAATATTAATTTTTACTTTGTAATATTAGAAACTGCATTGTCAAAAATAGAAGAAAGGTTCGAACAAATAAAACATCACACAGTTTTCAATTTTCTCAACGACCTAAATAATTTCCCTAAAACAGATAAACCTGATCTATCTCAAAATAAAAAAGATATTATAGCTGAAGATTTATCCGATGGAATTGACGACATGGTACCCAATATTTCCCTGAAATGAACTCGTAAAATGTGATTCATTACCTATTTACAAACAACCCCATGTCTCTGTTTACAAATTTAGTGATTGCCATACGAATTTTCTCAACGTTACCTGTGACTGTGGCTAGAGGGAAAATAAGCTTTTTAGAACTTAAAATAATAATAAAAATATTTGAGATCAACAATGGGACAAGAAAGGCTTTCAGACTTATCTCTTATTAGTATCGAGAAGGACATTTTGAAAGATATAGATGCATCATATGTTATAACAGGATTTGCATTAAAAAAGGCAAGAATAGCAAAGATCATTTAAGGTTTTTGACTGACTTAATGAGTATATGTATTAATAGATATGTGTATTTGTGTATTTAATATATTGTATTCATTTGGTTATTATGTAAATAAATTAGTAATTATTATGTTAGGTTGTAAAATTAAGAAATAAACTGAATTAATTATATTTACTGCAATTCGATGTATCATTTAGGCTAAAAATATTTCTGAGAAATTTCAATTAATCGACACGGTATGAAAGGGGGGGGGGGGGGAAATTATTTTTGCACACGGGTGGCGGCTCCCAAGGAATGGCCCTGGGCCAACCTTGACCTATACATCGATTACCAGAAGTATAAGTGGAAGCAATTTGAACATTTAATTAGGTAATTTTTTAATAAATAATATACATAGTTTACTAGGATCAAGACAAATATTAGTTTTATTTTAAACCTCAATATGGGAATACATGATAAAATTTAACATGACTTGGACACTGCCCATAACCTTGTACTTGCATCAGGTCTTGCTGCAGATTGTGTAAAGAAAGTTGTTCGCTTGGGAAAGATGTTACCAAATAAAAACAGACCATTACGTATAGTACTTGATAATCCTCAAAGCAGCCAGGTAATTGTGCGGTTCAGAAGAAAACTGCATGATTTGGGTTTTAATGTTAACTATGACAAGACCAAGATGCAACAGGAAATTCATAGTAGTGCAGTAAAGGAACTGAAGCAGAGATTGAACAATGTTGAGTCCAATTTAAGAATTATTTACAGAAACGGCACGCCTACAATTATCAAATCTACTCAACATGTTCAAAAAAACTGAATAAATTAGACCTATCCATCTATTTTCACAATGTTGGTGGCATGCGCACAAAACTCCAAGATTTTGCTACAAGTGTAGCTGTTTCTACATATGACATAATTACCATAATCGAGACATGGTTGACGTCAGAGTTTAATGATGCTGAGCTGGGCCTTCCAGATTACAATATTTATCGCTTGGACAGAGAGGAAGTAACCAATACGCGAACCAGGGGCGGCGGAGTTATGATCTGTATCAAAAACTCATCAATTATTTCCAAGAATATTCCTACTGTTGAGCATTGTTTTTTTTATGTCCGAATCTGGGGAACAGCTTGTCGAATGTCCTAATGGTTGTCCAGCAGAAGTAGTTTGTGACAATTTTTGTTTCACGGGTTTACGCCAATTAAATGATATTCCTTCCCAACCTGAACGATAGGTATCTGGATTTGGTGTTTGGTTCGACGCACTATGACTTTTTTATTGAATACGCCGACGATGCTCTTTTTTGTGAAAGTCACCACCACCGAAGTTATAGTTGTAAAATTTCTGTTACTGATCAGGACAAACTTTCCTATGTTGAATATTTTAGGGACTTTCTTAAAGCAGATTATGTTGGAATTAATAACTTTTTGGCTCCCATAGATTGGGAAGTGGTGCTTTCAGGGAACATCAACGCCGCGACAGAGAAATTCTATGCAATTTTAGATCAAGCTATCGGTTTATTTATTCCTTTTAAACGTAGAGTGTCTTCCTCTTACCCTGCATGGTTTACAGGTGAACTAGGGCGATTAGTCAAAGCCAAGAAAGCAGCTCACACACAATATAAAAGGTCTAATAATATTAAAGATTATTTTTATTTTAGTGATCTTCGATCCAGGTGTAAGCAATTGTCCATAGACTGCTATAAAAATTACATATCTGATCTTGAGAGCCATTTGCAGACCGACCCTAGGTTATTTTGGAAATTTATAAATTCTTCACGGACGAAAAATGGCATTAGGCACCTTAACGGCGTTAGTGCTACCAGTGGATCTGATATTGCCGATCTTTTTTCCGATCATTTTTCTGAATGCTATAGTGCTAATCCAGTAACCGATTATAATGTTGATGAAAGTAATATATCTGAAATTGGTAACATAAACCAAATCACATTTTCTCTGCAGGAAATATTTGAGGGTATATTGTCTTTGCCCAGTAAACTTAGTTCCGGTCCTGACAGGATTGCACCATGTTTCATAAAAAGTTGTTTGTACACCATTTCAAAACCTCTACATTTCTTGTTTAACAAATCAATATCTGAGCACAGTTTTTCTAAAGCTTGGCTTTGTAGCTCTGTTTTACCAATATTTAAAAAAGATAGACATGATGCAAAAAATTACCGCCCAATAAGTATTTTGTCATCCATACCCAAGCATTTTGAAAAAGTGTTGATACCCTATTTGCAGTGGCACTGTAAAAGTGTTTTTGATTCTTGTCAGCATGGATTCGTTCCACAAACGTCTACAACAACCAATCTATTGGTATATGAACACGACATTCTTTCAACTTTGGGATCATCTTTGCAAGTGGAAGCAATATATACAGATTATTGTAAAGCTTTTGATAAAGTTAATCACTCCATTTTACTATCGAAACTTAGGGCTATGGGTTTTCCTACATATCTAATAGAGTGGCTGCAAGGGTACCTGTCCAATAGAGTTCAAATAGTGAGAATACATGGCTTCTGTTTGAGTGAAATATCGGCAATGTCAGGTGTCCCTCAGGGTTCCCACCTGGGACCATTGCTTTTTGTACTTTTTGTCATGGATTTGACTAAGTGCTTTTCATACTGTAAACCATTACTTCACTTAATAGAGTTGACAGGGTTGCTGATCTGGGGGTTGTGATGGATAGCAAAATGTCCTTTATTCCACACATTAATGAAATTATATCTAAGTCATTTACTAGGTTGGGTTTTGTGTTGCGGAACAGCTCGGATATTTCAGTTTCAACAGTCAGAATTTTGTTTGTTTCATTAATCAAGAGTATACTTAACTATGCTTCTCCAGTCTGGAGTCCTTTCTATCAAATACACATTAATAGGCTTGAATCTGTTCAAAATAAATTTTTGAGGTACTGCGGCTATAGATTGCGAGTTCCACGAGAGCAATGGTCTTACGATGACATGCGAAGTATGATGTCTATTACATCACTACAAACTGATCGTACTCGCATAGATCTTAGCACACTTTTTAAACTAAAATCCGGTGATATAAACTGTCCGGATTTATTGCAACAGTTGCTCTTTAGGATTCCTTGTTATAACACTCGTAATGCTGACTTGTTTTTCGTACCTTACCATCCTAACAACTATACTTATAATAGTCCTTTGTCAAGGTTATCTAGACTAGCCAATAGTTACAAATGTGAACTCACTGGGATTTCCTATTCTCAATTCAGGCGTCGGTGTTCCTTGATTCTCTGATTTCATTGTATATTTTCTTCTCATTGTTATTTTTATTATTGTATTAAACCAATCTACTTTTTGATATATTGTATATATATAATATGTGTATTTATTTCTATTTTATTATACTTGTTTCTATTGTAAAAAGAGGTAATCCCGTAAATAAATAAATAAATAAAAATATGTTTAGAACTTCCCGTAGAATACAAAAATCGAATAAAAAAAGGGTTGCTCCATTAAAAAAAATGGTCGATGCCGTCATAACTTCTTCATGAGTTGCCTGTACATTATTTTTTGATATAAAAAAAGTGGGCAATTAGAAATAAAGATTGACGAGTCCCAGCGTTTTTAAAATTTATTTTTCGTTTGGCATATATCGAATTTATGAAGGACTTTTGGCGGTCACTACACATGTTTAAAGTTAGAGCTTTTGGGCTCGATATCTCCGTTAAGGGACCCTTTAGAAGTTGTGGGGAGATTTGCTTATAACTATTTGTTGTTAGTAGCGGAAAATAAATAAAATAAAAAGTACTAAGAAAAATTATAAGCAGAAAAACCAAAAATTTTAGGATAAGTAAAAATGCTTATATGACCTTTTCTACTTAAAAATTGGTTTAGGAATCACCCATTTTTTCTTATGGGACATCGGTAGTAATTGTAGCAGTGTTGCCGAGAGGGGTATTCATTTGTTGTAAAAGTTCTTTTGGAAGTTTATACTTATGAAAAACTTTTTCGAGAAAAAAAAACTAAGAATCGAAATTCATAATAAAAAATATTTAAATTAATGACAAAAACTTACTTACTTGAATACTCGAAATAGTCGAAATCTTATACTACGTATTACGGGGTATTACAATCAAAACAAAAAAACTATGAAACAAAATTTTAATAATCTTATTTAAAACAGCAAATAACAAATAAAATGATTTTGTTAAGCAATAAACGATTTTAGAATAAAAGCAAAGGAATATAAAATATACCGAAATCAATAGACCCGGGGCAATATTCATTTCGATGCTAAATTTGTCATTCAAGCTTGAAATTGAACCGGAATTTATGATTGAAATGAATATTGGCTTCCGCCGGATCAAAAAAGAATATACGCCCCAAAAGATATAATGTAAGAGGCCTTCCAAATGTTTTTAAATAAGGATTCATTTATTTTGGTTGGTTTTTGTAACATATGTATAAGGATACATTAGTATTAATTAACTATGAAATAATTAACTATGAAATAATTAACTATGAAATAATTAACTATAGAAATATTGATTTATTAAAGGACAAATAACTAATAATAATAATAGTAATAAATCCTCTTTATTTATTTTTTTAGTTTCTGAGGGTACGTATCTGCCCAATAAACATAAGCGACATGCCAATCCCATAAAAAAGAATACGATCCAAAAATATACCTAACTACTTGGTGCTATTTTGTACATCTATGTTACAATTATTTTTTATCTCAAAACTTTCAGGTTGTTCAATCCGTGATCTGTTTGTCCTGAACATGGTTAGACCAGTATTAGAACTAATAATAATTAGTTTATATTTAGGAAACCAATCCTCAACTCCAGCCATAAACACTGGAACATCCTGCCGAAGGGTGGTCACATCTTTATTAGTCAACAGAACATTAGTTTTATCAGCATAATTAGTGATTTTGCAAGTAATATTCAGAGAGTGGAGTTCTGTTATTTTATTGATGTAAACAATGAATAAAATTGGGTCAATAACGCTACCTTGTGGTATTCCAATTAAAGTATTTTTTGTTGTGGACAAGACTGTATATTATATTTCGTATACTCGTCTAAATAGATATTACACATGTAGTTCCACTATTATTTCTTTATCGAGCACAGTTGCAAAGAGTCATTCATAAAACTCCAAAATCTCGCCTCTCAGGCCAACACCCACCTCGTCTATATTCGTCATTACATTATTGTGCTTTATCGAGTGTCGACGCGAATTATCGAAGGAAAATGCCGAAGAGAAGTAGGCAAAGTTCTACTAGTGAAAGTGATAGTGAGGTAGACAAGAAATTGGAAAGAAAAAGAGTGCGTTTAATGCGAAAGTTAGATCGCTTAAACAGAATAAAGCAAGCGGGGAAGAGACCAAAAAGGAAAACTCGGGTCATAGATTCAAGTAGTGAGGACGCCTCTTTTGATTCGAGGCATAATACTGACAGTGAGTACCACTTTTATTAATTTCCCCTATAATAGGATTAGGAGAAGAATAAGACATATCACCATAATTAAATTACGGCTATTAATTAATTTACGATCGCAAAATAATAACCTGAATGCTGACTGAGAGCAAAAAATGCAGACCCAAGCAGCTGATTGCCGAGTTGTATGGGGTCTGGGATCAACATTAGGTAAGCATCCGACTGCCGAGTTGTTTTACGTTTTTGGATAAATTTTATTCATTTATGACCAATAAATTATTAACCCTGCAAAGAAACATTACGTAAGCATTCGACTGCCGAGTTGTTTTACGTTTTTGGATAAATTTTATTCATTTATGTCCAATAAATTATTAACCCTGCAAAGAAACACTACGTAAGCATCCGACTGCCGAGTTGTTTTACGTTTTTGGATAAATTTTATTCATTTTTGTCCAATAAATTATTAAACCTGCAAAGAAAGTGTAAGAAGTAATGCAGAAAAACGAAGTACCAGTGATATATTTTAATAATTAACTTAATCACGGTACCCTTCCAAATATCCAAAACGATGCCCTATTTAAATTCTAAGAATTTATATGTTTACATTAACACCATAAAAACTAATGGGCTAATAGGCAAAGTAATATGATATTTTCGTTTAGTCCCCTTTTTAAAGGGAGATATAACTATAGTTCAGTCAAAAGCCCGTGTATATATATAGTCTATTCGTTGATTGTCCTTACTAAATGACAAATAATTAAAATTATATTACAAAAAATTAAATAGGAAATGGTTTATCAGCAC
This sequence comes from Polydrusus tereticollis, assembly GCA_963920685.1. Lineage (NCBI taxonomy): Eukaryota > Metazoa > Arthropoda > Insecta > Coleoptera > Curculionidae > Polydrusus > Polydrusus tereticollis. The sequence goes on from OY987328.1 coordinate 20,912,811, forward strand.
TGGCGAAAGGGTTAAACACACTAATGGTAAATAATACCACGGATATGAAATCTGAGGTTATTCCTTGCCTTATAGATGCAGGCAAGGTAATCGCTGACGCCTTTCATATGCTTTCTAAGAACAGAAAATACCACATCGAATCTAATTTAAACCCTACGGTAAATTTTTGTGTGGAGAAAATTTTTCTGAAAAGTTTAAAGATGCAAAGAATCATCAACGGACTGGTAAAGAGCTAAAATTTGTAAAATCAAATTTTATTACGAATAGACGCTATACTAATGCTTATTCAGGAGTATCTGGTCAAAGCACTAGTGGTACTTCTAGGAACCAACCCACAACTAGTGGTTCTTTAAACTACCGGGGATCATATTACAAGAACAAAATGAAAAAAGCACCTCAAAAGTATGAAGTGAAGTCAGACCCAAAGGGGATATTATCCCTTTTCAGGGTTTCCAAAATGTCCTGAACAAAATCAAAAATTGCCGTTTGGGTGGATTTTCTCTGTAAGAATCCGTGTTGTATGTGGTTAAACAAATTATTTTCATTCATTAAGCTTAAAATTCGTTCACACAAAATATGTTGAAATATTTTAGAGAATGATGATAGTAAACTGATTGGACGGTAATTTTCTAAATTATTATAGTCGCGTTTTTTAAAAATGGGCACTACAACAGTTGTTTTGGTTTATCCGGGAAAATACCAAATGTGAGTGTGAGTGAGTTATTGATAACAAAGACGAGTGGTTCTAAAATTGTCCCAATGATAAATTTTATTATGCTTGTTGATATTTCATCACACCCGCAACTAAACTTATTCTTTATTTTACTAACAATTTGTAATATTTCCCCTTCGTTTGTTACTCTATTTCAATAGATAAAAGATTACATTCTATATCGGAGCTAAAAGGTATATTTTTTAATTGTGGCAACAAGTTTGGCGCAATGTTTGCTATTGTCTGTTGATCACCTTCAATTTTAATATCGTTTCCACTGTCTTATCCCTTTATTTCTTTTACGATTTTCCAGGCGCAGTTCCTCTTATTATCCGAGTTATTTAACCTATTTGCACAGTTTTGTCTCTTTGCTTGCTTTAATAACTTATCATTGTCTTTCTTTTTATTAATATATAAGGTCTTAAATCTACTATTTACATTTTTCATTATATGAAGAGCATCTAGTTGACTTTTACACTCAGTAATTTCGCGACTGTGGGAGATATATTTGGGTTTATTAAAGTTTCTTCCTGGTACTTTTGTAAGAGGGAAACATTGGTCAAACCTATCTATAAATAGTCTTATAAAAGTGTCTCATTGCCTGCTTACTAAATGCCTATCAACTATATACATTTTTTGCCAATTTACTCCTTGTAGAGCCCCTTTAAATTTTAATTTGTTCGCCGTCTTAAAGTTTCTTTTTTCAGTAAGCTTAGATTTTTGTTTCTCAATATGTAATTTTAACTTTTAAGCCGTATGGTCTGAAATTTGTAAGTGTAAAATTTGAGATGTCATGTCATCATTAGAATTTGTTTTGTTAATACAGGTTTGGCTTCTATTTGTTATACGCGTGTGATCTGAAATGGTATAATTTACATTAAAGGATGTAATCACTGACTTAAGGTCTGAGATGTGTCTGTTTTTGGACAAAAAATCAATATTAAATTCCCCACTAATTATGATTAAGTCGTTTGGGTTATGAGTCCATAGAATTAATAATTCTTCTATTGTCTAGAAATAGTCCCCATTGGGAGGGCGATGTAAAGAAACAATTATATTTTTTTTAAGAGGGAACAACAGTCGTTTTTTTGCATTAAGTGTATAATCTTGAAATTTATTTAAATTAGCAGAGCGCTTTCGGCCTTAGGCCATCTTCAGTGCTTCCTAAAAGCGAGGAAAATCCAATTTGTAAAATTTATTTAAAATGTCGTTGTTCGAAAGTTGATGTAAATTTGTGTGAAATCAGTTGAGTTATTTAACTATTTTTATTTGTTAAACATTTTTCTGAGAAATAATATTAAATGTATTTTTTGGTTTTTACTCACTTTTTCAGGAAACAGGAAACTTCATTGACAAATTTACTTTTCTTGAGTGGGCCATCAGCAGCACAATGTAAAAACTTATTATGTAAAAAAAACAATTAACATGTAAATTTGTAGAAAGACGAACAATTGGGACGAACCACTTTTAAATTTTAGTTAATTAACTATCGTTTTTATTTTTCTTTTTCATAATTAAATTTTACCTACACGTGGAACGTGTTCTTCAGTCGAAATTTGATGGTTAATTAAAATGAAAGATTAAATTTGCCTTCTCATTGAAATGACATTGTTGACGTTGTTGAGAGTAAAAATCGGTCAATTTGAAAATTGTTAAGGTTAAAGAATTTTGAAATTTTTAAAAACGAATTTAGAAGGCGTCTGTGTACAGGAATGTAACTTGTGTTTAGATTAACTTGTGTATTTAAACAAAGGCAATTGTCTAATAATTCCTTATTAATCTCTATGTCCTCCATAAAATCGAGTCTGTTGAAATTTTTGGAAGATATATCATGGATAATCTTTGAATTAGAGGACGAACTGAAAGTATGATTAGAGATTTTGAGGTGTTGGCCAAAAGCAGAAGAGGATCTCGAAAGGTGTTCTTTTATACGGGCCCTTAATGGTCTACAAGTACGACCAATATAGGTACTGTAACAAGAATTACAATTTAATTTATAGATACCACTCTTATAAAGATGTCTATTTATGTAACAATGAAAAGATGCTAGTTTATGTTGTTGAGGATGATGAGGATGATTTGAATTGTAAGGGATGACATGATCTGTTTGAGTGGGTTTCCTGTAGATTTGAAATTGTAGGTTGGTTCTGGATTTTTTTTATGGTAAGGTCTAAAAAATTGATTGTTTTGTTGGTTTCTGTCTCAAGTGTGAAGGATATATTGGGGTGTATGTTATTAAGTTTATTGAGTAATTCTAAGGCTCCTTCGTTGTTGCAATTCAAAAAACACAAAAAATCGTCTACATACCTGTACCAGTGGAGGATCTCAGGGTTGTTTTCTGACATTATGTGATTGTTTTCCAAAGAATCCATAAAGACATCCGCTAAAAAAGGAGACAAACAACTTCCCATGGCAAGTCCGTCTGGTTGTTGGTAAATTTTATTATTGAAGCAAAAATAATTTTGGGATAAACAAAAATTAAGTAAAGCTAGAGTATTGATTACCAAATCGTCATCCAGGTTTTTTGATCTCAAGATATTTCCAACAATGTCCACTGCTTCCGACTTGGGGACAGTCGTGAATAGGTTTGTCACGTCAAAGGAGACAAGTAGAAAGTTTTGAGGTAAATTTAAATCCTTGAGTTTATTGACCAAATCTAGAGTGCTAAGTATTGTGTATGCAGGTTTGAAATTGGTTAATGATTTTATAAGATTGAGTGTGAAAGTAGAAAGGTTGGAAATGGGAGTGTTAGTGAAACTTACCACTGGTCTGATAGGGGTATCAATTTTGTGGATCTTGGGTAATCCGTATAAACGTGGCAAGACGGGATTGCTGGAAATTATGTTTCTTGGTGCCTCGTTATCATCCAATAATTGACTAAAATGTTTTAAAAATCTAGTTGTTTTTTTAATGAATCTATCGTGAGGATTGTCTGTTAAGGTTCTGAAATTGTTATCCTGTAGAAAGCTTTCAACCTTAGATGCATAGTCTGATTTTTTAAGAATGACCAGACAATTCCCTTTGTCTGCCTTTGTTATAATGAAAGTTTGGTTTTTTATTTTTAATTTGAGGTTTTTAAGTGTTCTGTTTGAAGAGGAGGGGACTGAAAAATTGATTTTAGGGAGATTTTTCTTTGTATGGTATAGAGTGTTATAAATGTCATTTCTGATAGTCTTTTTTAAATTGTAATCGTTGGAGATTAGTTCTATGATCACATCTAATTCTACTGCATAGTGTAGAATATCTTTATCAGGCAGAGGTGTTTTTAGACAATATTTTAAGCCCATATTTAATAAATCAATTTCAGCATCCTCAAAGTTTGTATCGGAAAGGTTTTTAACTCTGTCGTGAAATTTGAAATTAGAAAATTTTTTGCTATTGTTGAGTCTATTTTTGTTAGAAGAAATTTTTTGTTTAATGAGTGTGAGTAAAAACCAAAAAATACATTTAATATTATTTCTCAGAACAAATTCTCAACAAATAAAAATAGTTAAATAACTCAACTGATTTCACACAAATTTACATCAACTTTCGAACAACGACATTTTAAATAAATTTTACAAATTGGATTTTCTTCGCTTTTAGGAAGCACTGAAGATGGCCTAAGGCCCTAAGCGCTCTGCTAATTTAAATAAACTTCAAGATTATACACTTAATACAAATAAACGACTGTTGTTCCCTCTTATTTCAAAAAAGTGTACACAGCCCTACCTCATCATATATTTTTTTTGTTTTCCACTTCCACCTCGCAACCACAACATTTTCGGTTTTTATGAAAATTTCATTTCCATGCATAGTGGCTTACTTTTAAGTGGCCAGGCCAGTGTTTAATGCCAAAGTTTTAATAAGTATATCGGGCGTTAAGGCAGAGTTGAAAGACATTTTTTTTTTATACAAAACATTTTTTCTTTTAATATGGTTATGTTTATTGCTTTTTAGTAAATGTTGTAGCTAGAGCCTCTCAAGCTGCCTAGATTTCTGACACTATGAATATTGTTGCAGTCCCTAAACATTTTTTGACACATTCGGTGGCAAATAATTATTCAGGGTGAAAACGCTGGACCTTGAAACTACCATTTTTGGTCAAATACGTTTTATTACCTAATATTGTTTAGAATATGTATCTCTATCTATTGAAATACAGTAAAACCTCTGTATGCCACCGCCTCTATAAAGTCACCTCCTGCGTTAAACGACCGGTTTTGAATCTCTCGTATTTGAAAATGGAAATCCCATTATTTTATGTTCCTCTTTACCGACCCATCTGTTAAACGACCGCGGACACTCATCATCGAAACTTTTAGTAAACATTAATGCTAAACATACCCTCCATTAGGCAGTAAAACCCGACTCGACAATTCTTAAGAAATATAGGTACTGTAGAGTAACTCAAAAAAACCGAGACCGTGACTTTGTGTTTTTTTGAGTAACTCTACATTACTGAATTCAGGTCTCTTTGTGAACCATGGACGGATTCTTTGAAATATAGGTACGTACACAAGTGGAAAAAAAGTGACAAAAAATTTGACATATAAATCAATCTTTTTTAAAGGACTTCATGAATATAACAATTTAGATTCTTTAATTAAGAAACAAAATTCCTTAAGTAAATTTAAAAAATCCTTAAAAATATCATTACTTAGAAAACAAAATATCTGATAAAATTTATTTAAAAATATTTTTGGTGCATAAAATTGATTGTAATTTTAAATGTTTTATTATTGTTAAAAAAACTATAATTTATAATATTGTAGCAGTATTGCTAAAATAAATCTTATTACTACTTACTACTACTACTACACTAATTGCTTTATTGCAGGCGGGTCCATTCAATTTGCTTTAAATGCTGATAAAGCGGTTGTTAAAATTAGTTTTGTTTTGAACAATTTTTGTGTATTTTGAGACTAACGTGAATATCTGAAGATGCGGGAAAAAGGAAATATCTTTCTTTAAGTGAACAACTTGAAATAATCGAGGGAACTGAAACAACTGGTTTAAGTACCAAAAAATTGGCTGAAAAATTTAAAGACCCAAGTGACTATGTTGCTTCAAAATAAAGCAGAAGTTAGAAATTTGTTTCAGGAAGGTGGCAACGGTGAACAAAAAAGAAAATTTCTGAAAGCTGAAGGACTAGCGGGGGACCAAGTTGTTTTTACGTTTTTAACACTTACCAATATTCGGGCCTATAATGCATTGCTAACAAAAACATATGCATTCAAAGAAGACAAGTGTACTGGAAAAAAACATCAAAACAACAATTTACAATTCTATTTTATGCAAATATGGAAGGTGAGAAGTTAAAAACACTTATTAGAGGCAAAAACAAAGATCCTCGATGTTTTAAGGCCGCATATATCAATAAGTTACCTCTCTAATGTTTCTGGATAATGCAACGGCTTATCCCAAAATCACACCGGATAATGTCAAACTTATTTTTCTTCCACCCAATACTACCTCACATTGTCAACCTTTGGACCAAGGCATTATTCAGAATTTTATAATGCTCTACAGAAGGTAGCTTATTAAGAGGCTTTTAACATGTATAGGCAGCAGCGGTTGTCCTCTTCAAGAAATCGAAAATAATATTACCATAACCAACGCCCTGATATGGGTTTCGGTGGCCTGGCGCAATTCTTCCCCAGTGACAATAAAAAAATGCCTTATGAAAGCCGGACTTATGTGTAATACAGATAATACTTCAAAGAATCCGTCCATGGTTCACAAAGAGACCTGAATTCAGTATTGTAGAATAACTCAAAAAAACAAAGTCACGGTCCCAAGTTCTAATTTTTGTATTGGTTACGCGTTTCACCCTAATCGGGCATCATCAGACCTGCAAAGATATGTATAGAAAATATGTAAAAGAAATAAAATTTTACCTTATTACTGCGGTTCACATAAAGTATTGTAATTAAAATATATAAAAACATAGACTCGACATCTTCACAACACATTAAAAACAACACTAAAACTAAAGTTCACAAAAAACTCTTCATAGAATCCAGATTTGGACCCAGTGCCCCGAGAGTCACATTCGTGTGTTTGACCGCTACACCACGGAATCATTTACAAACACAAATTAAAACTTATACATCTAGGTCGTTCCTCAAGTTATTAAAAATTAAACCAAGCTCAAAATTGAAAACATCATTCACACAGTTTAGAATAGGCCTCTTTTGGCTTTTGTTATCTTTAACTTTTCCCACAAATCGAGTTCTTTACCCTTCGAGCGCTCGTGTAGAACGCTAATGCCCTCTTGGATTGAGTTGAGTTACTCTACATTACAGATAATACTGACGACTTCGAAGAAGAAGATAATATTTCGCTCGCACAACTGTTTCTTGACATTAGAGAGACATTTGTGAATTTGCAACAATTTGCATTTTATAATGACTTGCCAACAGACAGTGCAGAATTGACTATCATCGAGTGTGTTGAGGAGATCAAAGAAACGGATGAAACTACTCCTAACGCTTGTACAAGTTTAAGAGACTTAGAAAACTTTTTTAATAATGTTAACAGTTTTAACAAGTCTACAAACATTTATCAATTGCTATTAAAATGTGAATTAGAATTTTAGAAGAATAAAATGAAAAATATGAAGCAATCATTAATTTCTGATTATTTTAAAAATAAGAATTTCAAAGCAAATATACAGTACATTGTATACTATATTTGTTAGTAATGTTAGTATGCACGTGCAGTATATATACAGTGTGTCCCAAAAGTTCCGCAATGTCCAATTATCTCACGAACCTTTTGGACACGCTTTATGAAATTTGGAACCTAGAGGGAATACAACATTCTGCGTTCGCTGGCAGTACCGGCGACGTTGCCAGATGTTCCACTTTCGAGAAATCATAGTCAACTTTTTATTTTTAAATGGTATACCCACTTTTTTTTTTTTTTAGTGGATTCCATTCTTAATTTGCTCTATGCTGGTACCAAAATATCAGGTTCCGAAATTGAAAGTAAGTTCAAATAAATGGTTTTTCTCAGAGCAGGTAATAGGTACCTATCCCGATCTGACATCTACCTTTTCCAATGTGTTGGAGGTTGGACACTGTGACAATTGGATTTGACGTATATACACAACGGATTAGGTTAATAGACAAGAGAAAATTCTTTCTATTTCTGAGAAATCAGATTGAAAAAAAATCAAAGGCTTCAAACAATTTATTTTAAAACAATATCCAAAAAATCTGTAGGTAACAAAACAGTAACTTTAAAACGAAAACTATTTTATGAAATGCTCAAAATGTTTTCCTTGTACTTCTTGACAATACGCCAGGTTATAATAAAATCTCTGAAGAACATTTTGTATAATTTCTTCCGTAATTTGATCAGCTTCATTTAATATTCGCTGCTGCAAGTCTTCTATATTTTCAGGTTTAGTTTCAAATATTTTATTTTTTAAATGACCCCATAAGAAGTAGTCTAAAGGTAATAGGTCAGGGGACCTAGCGGGCCATTCTATGAAACCTCTCCTGCCAATCCATCTATTTGGAAAAGTTAAATTTAAATAATCACGAACCTGTCGACCATAGTGTGGAGGGGCCCCATCTTGTTGAAACCATACATTTTGGTAGTTTGGACCAGCCAAATTTCTAATTTCAGGAATAATTAAGTTTCGAAGCATTTCTAAATATCTTTCGGAAGTCAGATTTCCTGCAATGAAAAACGGACCAACTATGTCGGTTCCAAATATTCCAGCCCACACATTAACTTTTTGTGGATACTGGGTACGCACTTCCCGTAGCCAATGGGGATTTTCATCACTCCAGTATCTGCAATTATGGCGATTTACAACGCCATGGAGCTTAAATGTTGCTTCGTCCGAAAACACAATGTTTTTTGAGAAGTTGGGATCTTGATCAATTTTGTACATCATTTTCTCACAAAATTCAACCCTTCTGTCGAAATCGTCTCCAAAAAGTTCCTGTACTAGGTGAATTTTGTAAGGGCGAAATTTATTTTCAGCTAAAATTCTTTCAACCGATGACTTACTAATTTCTAGGCCGGTTTTTCTCAATGAACAATGGGGATTTTCAACAAAAGACTGTAAAATATCTAAGCTTCTTTCTTCATTTGTGGCAGATTTTGGGCGGCCAGATCTAGGTCGCTCTTTTAAGCTGCCAGTATCCTCAAACCTTTTTACTATTCTCTGAATGGTTGATGCAGCGATTGGATGACGATTTGGAAATGAGTTGTTAAATAAAATAGCAACCTCTGTGTATGGCTTCACACGATCTGCATAACCGCGCATCATAATTAATGTAGTTTTCTCCCTTTCAGTTAAATGAACCATTTTAGACCGTGATTTTAAACTCGATAATTTTAGACAATTATTAATGTTATGTATTATTAATGTATTTTAATTGTCATTGTCAGTGTCCAACCTGCAACATATTGGAAAAGGTAGATGTCAGAACGGGATAGGTACCTATTACCTGCTCTGAGAAAAACCATTTATTTGAACTTACTTGGTACCAGCATAGAGCAAATTAAGCATGGAATCCACTAAAAAAAAAAAGTGGGTATACCATTTAAAAATAAAAAGTTGACTATGATTTCTCGAAAGTGGAACATCTGGCAACATCGCCGGTACTTCCAGCGAACGCAGAATGTTGTATTCCCTCTAGGTTCCAAATTTCATAAAGCGTGTCCAAAAGGTTCGTGAGATAATTGGACATTGCGGAACTTTTGGGACACACTGTATATATATATTGGTAAATCGGCCTAATCTCATTTAATTTTAGTTCCGATAAATTTAAACAAGAATATTTAAAATAATTTAGATACTGGGTCTCCCAAAAGTCCCGCATAAAATTAATATCAATTAAAGGAAAACGACCTAGGAAAAATGCTCGGACCCGTAAATTATTATTTTTAATTGTGCATTTCTTGACATAAAAAATATTATACAGGGTGTCTCATAGAACAGTTGTCACGTCTTTGACAATTTTTTTAAATGAAATGCCTAATTTTTTATTAGGTTTTCAAATTCTACGAAAAATTCTAAATATTTTTTATGTAGGACTTGCTATCCCGATTTTCAGCTGTTTTCAAGATATTGCCATTTATTTTTTTTTTATTAAAGGTAATACTTTTAGTACATATTGTATTTTATATTAGAACATTGTTAAATAAATCAGGTATCTTACTGTCATCAACTGTCCTTAATTATGTCAATACTGACTTTGACTTAAGTAATTTGTCAATTACCCAAAAATGTTAACAGAAAAGCAGCGCATCGAAATCTTAATTATGTTGGGGTGTGGGGACAAAATAAGAAGTCAAGCTGAGGTTTGTACTTTGTTTAATGAAAATTATTCAGAAAACCAAATTACTTAGTCGATTGTAAATAGGGTATTCCATAAATTTGAGGAGCATGGTACAGTTAGAGATTTACCTAAAAGCGGTCGACCACTCATTCTAACCGAGGATAAGAAAATCGATTTAATGTTATCGCTTACTGAAAACCCCCACTCTTCAGTTGTTACTGTGGCGTTAGATAATGAAGCTACTTGTAGTACAGTACATCGATTTTTTAAGAGCGAAAAATTACATCCTTATAAATCTCTTCTTGTACAGGAACTACTAGAAGATGACTATGATAGACGGCTTGAATTTTGCGAAGAAATGATGATAAGGATTTATACTAATAATGCCTTTTCAAGTAATATTTTATTTTCTGATGAAGCTACATTTTGCCTGTACGGGCAAGTTAATAGACAAAATGATCGATTCTGGTCTCATAATAATCCGCGATGGTTACTTGAGACGCCCACTCAATGTGCTGGTAAGGTTAATGTCTGGGCAGGCATAATAAATAATAGAATTTTTATACCTTATTTTTTTCAAGAGAACCTTACCGCTGAACGTTATTTGGATTTTTTAACATTTGATTTAATTCCGGCATTAGCAGTTCTTTTTCCTAACCAGATGGATCCAAATATTCCAAATGAGATGGTATGGTTTCAAAGATGGTGCTCCTCCACACTTTGGCGTGGAGGTCCGAAGGTACCTAGATGAAACCTTTACAAACCGTTGAATTGGTCGTAGGGGTACTTTTGAGTGGCCACCTAGGTCGCCGGATTTAACACCGCTGGACTATTTTCTTTGGGGTTATTTAAAGAAAAGAGTGTACCGAAACAGACCTAACAACATTAAAAATCTCAAAGAAAGAATAAGGACATAAACAAATAGAATACCTCCTGATTTTATAAGGAATGCAGTAAACGGATTTTACCATCGCCTAGGGGCGTGTCAGGTAGAAGGCGGTGGGCATTTCCAACATTTGTTGCGCTTTTAGAATTTTCATTTTAGTAATACATAACAAATTTTTATGGATAACCTTTTTGTTTCAATTTTCAAATTAAATGTCGATATCTTGGAAACAGCTGAAAATCGGGATAGCAAGTCCTAAATAAAAAATATTTAGAATTTTTCGTAGAATTTGAGGACCTAATAAAAAATTAGGCATTTCATTTAAAAAAAATTGTCAATGACGTGACAACTCTTCTATGAGACACCCTGTATAATATTTGTTTATGTCAAAAAATGCACAATTAAAAATAATAATTTACAGGTCCGAGCATTTTTCCTAGATCGTTTTCCGTTAATTGATATTAATTTTATGCGGGACTTTTGGGAGACCCAGTATATGTAGATACCAGTGGCGGCTCGTGGGCGAACATATAGAGGAAGAGGCAAATATCAAAATGATATAAAAATAAAAAAAAAACTTACCTATTTTTTGTATATTAAATCGATCCTTCTGTTCTTTAACCCTGCGTACTTGTCAATAATATCGTCATAGAAAGGCACTTTCATTTTAAGTTCTTCTAAAAGTTCTTTTTGAATAGATATACTTGCCAAAGAAGAGAGCCTGTCCTGGCCAATTTTATTTCTAGAATAAGTTTTTATTCTTTTCAAGCAAGAAAAACTTCTTTCTGCCGAAACACTTGTGGATGGAATTGTCAATATTAGGCTAAACAGTTTATAGGCTTCTAAGAAAATGTCCTTACTTTCATTTAATTTTTTTAATACTTCTTGTAAAGATACATTTCGTAAGCTTTCATCCGAGTACAAAAGACAAAGTTCATTTTTAAGTCGTGCGCTTTTAGTAAACAAGTTAGCGTAAAATGTTTTTAAATTTTCAAGAGCATCGGAAGGAAAATTATAACTATATTGTTCAAATTTTGCCGAGTCACCAAGACAAACGAACTTCAGTTTTTCACAATCCTGAAACCTTGTGTCCATTTCAATTAAAATATGATCCAATATTTCATAAAACAAAACTCTGTATCTTGCACAAATATCATTCTGATTTAAACGAGAATATTGACGTTTGAACAAATTAATCTGGGTTATATTATTGGCCTTCTCAAAAATCGGATTAAAAACATTTTCATTTCTTTTGTTTCTTAAAATCTCGGAAGTGCTGTTAATCTGGGATAAACAATAATTAATGTCTAGAGATTTTTTCTGCAAAACGTCAAATAAAATATTCGTGGCACTAAAAATGTCACTGAATACTAATGCCAAGAAAGTAAATTCGAAATCATTCATGTTACCCAAAAATCCAGTGGCAAGCTGTATTGATTTTTGATCGGATTCCTCAGAGTGAATGATAAATTCAAAGACTTCTTTTAATTTATCCCAGTCTTGTACAATTACATCAAGTAATTTAGAGTTTGATGACCATCGAGTTTCAGTTACTGTGGGGATTCGTCGGGCAGACTTTAGCGTAAGGACATAGGATCGCTTAGCCGAGTGATCAAAAAAAGAAGGTATACCACCAAGATTTGCAAAAAAAATTCGGCATTTAGAAATTTTCTTAAAACTTTGTTGTAAGACAAGATTAAGGCGGTGCGCCAAACAATGGACAAATACAGCTTGTGGGGCTTTTTCTTTGAATTTCATTTGAAGTCCGTTTAAGTGTCCAGACATGACCCTAGCCCCGTCGTAACACTGACCTACTAATTTAGTTTTATAATCAAATGGATCCAAAATTTTATCTATCATGTTATATAAACTTTCAGATGTTCTGTCGGCACTCACATCATGAAATCCTAAGAACCGCTCCACCAATGTACCTACTGTGTTTACAAATCTCACTATTACAGAGCACTGGGATGTTTGAGTTAAGTCAGTAGTGTCATCAACTTGAAGTGAAAAAAATATGGCATCGATAATTTCATTTTTGACCGCTTCATTTAAATAATCAGAAATGCAATCTATCAGCTCATTCTGGATAGATTTCGAATCGCCTTTAAAAATATTTTTAATTTTTTTATATTGATTTTGAATTTCTGACGGACCTGTCGATATTAGCAAATGCAACAATTCTTTAAAATTTCCCCGATTTAATGAGTCCGTAGTTTCGTCATGCCCACGAAATGCTAATTCTTGCTTTCCGAGAAAAAAACTGTGTTAATCACCCTTTCCATAACTAACCTATTTAATCGAACATTTTCATTAAATTGTTTCTTAAACAGTCTGGCGTTTTCTTTAAAGGCGTCTGCTATAGTGTTCGTATTTTTTTCAAAATTTCTTAACATCAATTCGGATTTTAAATGTTCGGCGGAATCCGCATGTCTGCGAAAAGCTCTTGTCACATTTAACAGATCTGCAAACCCATCTTTATTCCAAGCAGAATGTTTGTGGCAAAAAAGTAAACAGGGCCAGCAAAACATTTTCTGAAAATATCCACTGCTACACAGCCACTTATATTCCGAAAACCAAGAATGTTTGAAGTGAATATTGTAGGACTTACCAGACTTTTTAATATCCTTTTTACCACTGAGGGTTAGCACACTTGTTGGTCGACCCGTAATTAAAAGGTCCTTTTTGTCCTCATCTTTCCACCCGGAAAATGGAGTTTCTAATAAACTACAAACTATATCACTCACTGGTCCAAATAAATTCATTTTGTCTATGAATTTTACACAATTAAATAATTGTCCACGAAATAAATTTAATAATCACGATAACAAACTAACACTAATAGTTAAATAATTAAATTAAACTCCCTAAAACTAAAATAGTCTTTAGAGACTGACGATCGTTACTGATCAATAATATATCTCCGAAGAGTTCCCGCCCACGGCAACTTAACGACTACACGCGTCACGCACGAAAGGAAGGTGCAAGTGCCGAATCTTCAGGAAGGCTTGTCGTGGTCCATACTGACGCCTACGCAATGCGATCGTTGCCATAGCAACTTCCTTGTTTTTGGACGACGTCTGCTTACGTGTCGGAAGCGGATTCAGCTATAAGTCGACACAAATGAGAATGAGAATACTGTTACTGCTTTAACATTTTGTTCGATTTGTAAGCGACAACATTTTTGGTTGTGTTTGCCACTGTGTGTTTTAGATGCAGTTTGTAGTATTAGACCATTAAAACTACTAGAGGCACAACGAATAATTATTAATAATGCAATAATAAAATTAATAAAAGTATCTTATTGAAGTTTAAAATAAAATGTATTAATGAATAAGTTAATTGCTTTGTTGTTGTTTTTTTTTGAGGAAGGGGCACTTCCCCTACTTCCTCTGAAAAGCCGCCACTGGTAGATACTTATTAATAAACAAACACTGTAAAATGCAAACCATTTTTTTAAATTATTCTCTATCAACGGGTCACTCCTGTTAACCAACCAACATTTAATTTCCCGATGGTGGTCGCTATTGAGAGATTTTACTGTAGTATATTATTACATACCGAAGTGGGAAGCATTTCATTACGGTCGATAGATTTACATAGTTAGACATGAAATTTCCTACGGAAGTTTGTAGATGATTTTATTTACAACCATCAACATTTTGTTAAAAACATGTCATGGGATTTGAGCAAAAATGAAAGTTACGTTTTTGTTCTAAGCGCTAAATTCTTGTGCTTAACTTAGCTCGACCTTAAGGACCACTTATTTGTCAAAGCTAACCGGTGCAACTCAAATCTGCAACATAAGGTTAACCTTAGATTAAGCATAAACTAAGATGGGCGGTAAGAATGGCCGTAAGACCATTAATTATTAACTTTATTATCTGCTATTCTTTTTTTTATTTTAAATGCATAATCACCATTTAGTAATAGGTCTTAAGTTTTGTAATATAACTAATTAGTAATATATCTGAATTTAAATATTAATTTGGATTTGAATTATGAACCGCCCTGTATATTATTATATTTGCAATGGTTGTTAATCGATTCAAAAAAATGTTAAAACTAGACTTATAAATCTATATAATATTAAACTTTATCCGGCATAGAAAGTAAGTGCCTTTCAAAAAAAATACCGAAGTAAACACATGGGTCCAGCAACAAAACGGTTCCTTTTTATTCTTTAAGTTACTGCCTTGGGCAACTTATTTTCTTCTTTGCTTTTAATGTTTACTTACAAGTTTCAAACAAATTGCTCAGGAAAAGGTCCGCATGTTTCACATCTTTCTTTCTCATATTTTGCTTTATATTAAGAGTCCTTACACACAAACTTTCTTAGTTTCTTATGCTCATAAATTGTAGGCTGTAGCGTGTCGCTTATAAATACGATTCTATCTGTTAAAGGGAAATATTCATTGGGTAAAAAACTTTGTTGTTGCCAAGACCCTGTCTGTACTAGAGGCAACTTTAATTGTTTTTTAAATTAACTATGGCCGCCCCATATTGTAGGTATAAAATGATGCTAGTAAGCATAATCTTCTACCGTTATAAAGGGTGATTTTTTAAGAGTGTCCGAACTTCTATCCGAAAAGGCTGTGAAATGAACTGTCACGTTTCGCGCTTGTAGTGTCAGAATTATTCAGTATAGTCTGGCAAATCATTATGGAAAGAATAACATCAAAGCAACGCTTGAAAATTGTCCAAATTTATTATTAAAACCAGTGTTCTGTGCGCCAAACTTATCGAGCACTTCGTGAATTCTGGTGCCCATAATCGCCCAACCGAACGATGTATTCGCCGAATTATAGACAAATTTCGAACGCAATTTACATTACTCGATATTAAAACAAAAACCAGAAAAAAATCTGTGCGTTCCCAAGAAAATATCGCCGCTGTAGCTGCCAGTGTTGATGAAGACCCAAATTTGTCAATTCGTAGACGTTCTCAAGAAGTTGGGCTTTATTATTCGACTACGTGGACAATTTTGACTAAAGATTTTAGTCTGAAGCCTTACAAGATCCAGCTTACCCAAGAACTTAAGCCGCAAGATCATCGTTTGCGTCGTACGTTCGCTGAATGGTCTCTTAGTTAATTGCAACTTGATCCAGAATTTAATCGCAAAATTTTGTTCAGCGACGAAGCTTATTTTTGGTTAAACGGTTAAGTCAATAAACAGAATTGCCGCATTTGGAGTGAAAATAATCTCAAAATAATTCAACAATTGCCGTTGCATCCAGAGAAATGCACGGTATGGTGTGGATTATACGCCGGTGGCATTATTGGACCGTATTTTTTTAAAAATGAAGCTGGAAACCGCGTGACAGTTAATGGGGATCGTGACAGAGCGATGACTAATGACTATTTAATTCCAAATTTGAATGGTATTGATTTGGAGGGGATGTGATTCCAACAGGACGGAGCCACATGTCATACAGCCAACGCAACACTGGATTTATTAAGGGAAGAATTCGGTGAGTAATTATTTCGAGGAATGGACCTGTCAACTGGCCCCCAAGGTCGTGTGATTTAACGCCATTAGATTATTTTCTGTGGGGTTACGTTAAATCATTGGTCTATGCCGATAAACCGGCAAATATTGACGCATTAGAACACAACATAACGCGGACAATTGCAGACATAAGTCCCCAAGTGCTTGAAAAAGTGGTCGGAAATTGGATTGACAGAATGCGCTTTATTAGAAGAAGGCGCGGCGGACATTTGACCGAAATTATTTTCAAACGTTAATGCCATTAAATGTTATTTCACATGAAATAAATAGTTTAGAGATATCTAATATGGTTCTTGTTTAATTTAAATTTAAAGTTCAGACACTCTTAAAAAATCACCCTTTATTATTTCTTTACGGATAAAATGTTGTGGAAGTAAATAAATGCAGGTAACCCTATTTGCTATTTTTTAAGAGTTAGTAGAAAAATGTAATAAAGGTACCCCAGATGACTTACAAGAGAAGCTGCTTTTTATTTATTCTTACGAATTCACCTGAACAGATGGAGAAGGGAATGAGTGTCTAACTATTTATTTTAAACAAGAATCTGGTAACGAAGGAAATAAAACGGAAATAGTTTAATAAATTCCACTGTTTAGTAAAAAGTCCAAACCTTGAGCATCGTCTAAATGGTTGGTTAGAAATAAGTAAAATCCCGAATGGCGTCCAATTCGTCTACATAAATTGGAGAAAAATGTCATGCTATTGATTGTGATTGCTTATTTTTACTTTCAATCTTTCTTGGACGTTTAGCAAGTGGTTTAAGAACATTTTTGTGGGCAGTAATGAAGTTAGTAAGTGAACAATCACAAGAAAAAGTCATGACTAAATACAGCTAACCAATCTCGTTCCCTGCGAGAAACACCTATTTTAAAGCTGGCTAAAAGTGGCATAGGGCTGATAAAAAAATACCAGAGCATACCAGTGCAAAGTTCATTTTATCATATCTTCAAATGAACGAGGTCTATATAAGGAATACCTAATTAAGAGTATGAGAAAAAAAATTATCTCTTTTTCTAAGAACTCGATTCAATCCTAAACTTTTTCATATATTTCAATGATCAAAAATATGGCTACAACAAAGCAACATCTGGTAAATTGCTATAATTGCAATTTTAATGGAACATATTTTATTTTTAATTTATTGTTTGTCTTGTTTATTTTTAAAATTCATGTAAATTTTGTCTTAATAAAAAAAATGGTTTGATAATATAGTTTAAATTGCAGTTTATAGGAGTTTTGATCCTTTAAGATGTCGAATTAAGGTCGATTCTCACATAAAAAAAATGTGCACTTAATGTATTCCATAATAAAATTTAAATGGAACCCATTTGGGTATTAATTATCGAAATTGTGTAACACTTATTATCAGGAGAAATGCATGATTTGCGTTTGTGTCAGGCCTTTATTTTCCCTTTCTGTATTTATTTTCTTTTCCTTTTGTTTTACTTTCCTGCCTTCGTTTGACTTACGCTGATGTTGCCTTTACCACTAATACATGCAGCCAATTCGCTGAGTACAAGAGCTAAATGCCCCCCCTTCTTCGTCGAGGAGTTCTCGAAGGCCTGGCGATACAGGGAGGCTAACCCCGAGCCAGTATCTCCGTTAGCTTAGCATATTCCGTCGAATGGGATTTCAATGAGCCTCACATCAGGCTTTCTATTTGTCTGTGCTTTCTCGCCACCATCAAAGCGCAGTCAAAACATGTCTAGACTGTGGATATTCATTTTGGAACTCCACCTGTAACACCCAACTATAGTGAAACGTCTGTTTGCGGCCGCCTCTATAAAGTGACCACCTGCGTTAAACGACCGGTTATGAATTTCCCGTATTTAAAAATGGAAATTCTATTATTATATACCCATTTTTGCCGACCAATCTGTTAAACGACGGCGGGCACTCATCATCGGAACTTTTAGTAAACATTAATGCTAAAAACATCCTACATTAGGGGCAGTAAAACCCGACCCGACAAATTCTTAAGAAATATGTATACATATATATATACACTAGTAAATATTGGGGACTGCAGCAAATGAAAGAGTACTCTTTAAAGTTATTCCAAGCTTTCGGAAATCGTAAATTTTATTTCCATCTCAGGGAGACTACAAATTTACATAAAATAATATTAGGAGATTTGTTCAAATTAATAATTAAATGTTTTTACTTACAACTTTGGTGAGATTGTTCATATAGATGTTAATATAATAATTATTAATAAAAGACATTCGAACAGAAAAACGTGTTGAAAATCCAAGTCAATCATAAATACAACTACAGTTCAGAAATAATATTAAAAACATTGTATATGGACGAAGAAACACACAATTTAAAATAAAATCAAACTTAGTTGTTCACATTTTTAAAAAATTCGTTAATTATTTGAAATTATGGAAATATTAAGCGGGAAAACATGACTTGCGTGTCACCATCTTAAGTGACTGAATAGGTTAGGAAATACTGTCGTTTTTATATGTCATTGAAATTTGTCAGAATTAATTATAATGCGGTTTGTATCCAGATAATATTGAGTTGAGAAGATTCGGATTTAAGTGTTATCATGCAGCATACTTGAAAAATCGTTGTACTGCATTATACGAGGTTCGAAATGTTATCATTGATATTGGTATTGATTGTTAGTAATTTTTGTCTAAATGAAGCAGGTATGAGTAGATTACACTTAAATGTTGGATATCCGTTCTTTTATTCATACTATTAGGTTCCTGTGCAATAAATGTCATTTCCAAAAACAATCTTTTTTTATAGTTAGTTTGTGAGGTTAAAATCTCAGCTGAATTGAAATTAATGTTATGCTCCAAATTATTTGCATGTTCTGCAAGGGCACATCTCTCTGGATGGTGTCTACAGTCACTCTTGTGGTTCGTGATCCCACTAGACAAGGGTCTAGTAGTTTGACCTATGTATACTTTATTGCAGTCTGCACAAGGGATTTTGTAGACAACATCTGATAATTGATTAGACTGTGTTTTGTCTTTGATTTTTGAGTGAATAGAGTTTATTGTAAGTACAGGTTTGTATGCAATCTTTATATCATTAATTTCTCTGAATAGTCTAGATAATTTTGGGGTGACTTCCTTTATGTAAGGCAATGAAGTGAATTTAAAGTTTAAAGTTGCTTCAGTTATATTCCTGTTTGCATTTTGGATATCGTTCATGTTAGGTGCTTGTGTTATGGTGGAAGACGTGCTGAACAGTATCTTTTTTACCAGGGTGGCAGGGTATGAGTTATTGATGAATAGTTGGAGGAGGATTTTAAGGTTCTTATTTAGGAAAGATGGATGTGAAATTTTCGAAACTCTCGTTTTCATTTGTTTTATTAAGTTCACTTTAACGCTGTGTTTATGGTAGGAATGATAGTTTAAATATCTACCTGCACTACAAGGTTTTTGGTACCAGTCTATGGCAATTGTGTTGTCTATATTGCGTATAAATCTGGTATCTAGGAACGGAAGTGAAAGAGAGTCATCTTCCGTTTCTATTGTGAACTGAATATATTGATCATAGTCATTGAGAGTCTCTACTATTTCAGTTATGCCATCTGCAGGAAGTGCAAGGATGATATCGTCAACATATTTTTTTAAAAAGAAGGGTTTGAAAGAAAGAACTGGTTAGACAACGTCCAACAGGTCGTCCATGACATAGTTGGCCAAAATAGGTGATATTGATGCACCCATAGGTGTTCCAAAAGTTTGTCTATAGAAAGAATTATTGAAAGAAAAGTAAGTATTTTCGAATAGAAATGATATTATGTCTAAAAAAGTTTCTCTGTTGATATTGCAGAAATTACTGATGCGGTGCCAATTTTTGTGAATCGCTTTTTTTGCAGCGTCAAGATAAACGTTGCTGAAGAGGGAAACCACGTCCAAGCTTGCCAGGACATAATTTGTAGGCAATTGTAAGTTATTGTAAGTGTTGGCTATTTCAAAGGAATCTCTGATGTAATATTCATTATTATAATCATATGCTTTTGTGAGAATGTCTGTAATAAAACCTGCAATAAACTCGGTGGGTGCGCCTATGGACGCGACAATAGGTCTTACTGAAAGAGTGGGTTTATGAATTTTTGGAAGTGAATAAAATTTTGGAGAAATGCCCTTGTAGTTAGTTAGTTTCTTTTTTGTAGGTTCATCTATTTGGTTGGTATTATGTAGTTTTTTTATTAAATTGTTACTTTTGGTTTGAATAGACGATGTAGGGTCATTACGTAGTTTAGTGTAGGATGAATTGTTACTGATAATGTCGTCTGACAATTCAATATATTGTGTTTTGTTCATGACCACTGTAACATTACCCTTGTCTGATCTTGTTAAAATTAGATTAGCGTTATCTTTAAGAAACTTTTTTGATTTATTGTATAGATTATGGATTAATGAATTTTGTTTTATGTTAGTATGTATGTGGTTGGTAATGACATTTGTCGCTCGTGCTATTGTGATGTTTCTGAGGGATGCATCATCAATAGAAGAAGTGATGTAATCAATATCTGCTAAAACATTTTTAATTGATATATCTTTGCCTAGAGTAGGCTCAATGCTAAATTTTGGGCCTAGAGATAAAAAACTCTGTACATCAGTCGGAATTTGTGTATCTGAAATATTTTTTATTTTTAGACAAAAGGACATCAGGCCACAACATATTACAGCTTCTACAGGCCTAGTGGAGAATCTACTCCTTAGACAAGACGCACATAATGCAGTGGAATACAATCGTAGGTTGGGAAATAAATTAATAAATATTGAAATAAACACTAACCATAGAATCATAAACAAACGTGAAACATCGTTAACTTCATTAAAAAATGATATTATCAATCAAACTAATGAGGCCATTTATAACAACTTTTCTAGTAGACAACATAGTAACTATAACAGACTTTTCTATAAAATTAAAACTAAAAATATCAATAAGTTAAATAAATTACATAACAATCAAATCAATAAAATACTAAACACTAAACCTCAATGGATAAAAAATATTTCAGACACACAAATTCCGACTGATGTACAGAGTTTTTTATCGCTTGGCCCAAAATTTAGCATTGAGCCTACTCTAGGCAAAGATATATCAATTAAAAATGTTTTAGCAGATATTGATTACATCACTTCTTCTATTGATGATGCATCCCTCAGAAACATCACAATAGCACGAGCGACAAATGTCATTACCAACCACATACATACTAACATAAAACAAAATTCATTAATCCATAATCTATACAATAAATCAAAAAAGTTTCTTAAAGATAACCCTAATCTAATTTTAACAAGATCAGACAAGGGTAATGTTACAGTGGTCATGAACAAAACACAATATATTGAATTGTCAGACGACATTATCAGTAACAATTCATCCTACACTAAACTACGTAATGACCCTACATCGTCTATTCAAACCAAATGTAACAATTTAATAAAAAAACTACATAATACCAACCAAATAGATGAACCTACAAAAAAGAAACTAACTAACTACAAGGGCATTTCTCCAAAATTTTATTCACTTCCAAAAATTCATAAACCCACTCTTTCAGTAAGACCTATTGTCGCGTCCATAGGCGCACCCACCGAGTTTATTGCAGGTTTTATTACAGACATTCTCACAAAAGCATATGATTATAATAATGAATATTACATCAGAGATTCCTTTGAAATAGCCAACACTTACAATAACTTACAATTGCCTACAAATTATGTCCTGGCAAGCTTGGACGTGGTTTCCCTCTTCAGCAACGTTTATCTTGACGCTGCAAAAAAAAGCGATTCACAAAAATTGGCACCGCATCAGTAATTTCTGCAATATCAACAGAGAAACTTTTTTAGACATAATATCATTTCTATTCGAAAATACTTACTTTTCTTTCAATAATTCTTTCTATAGACAAACTTTTGGAACACCTATGGGTGCATCAATATCACCTATTTTGGCCAACTATGTCATGGACGACCTGTTGGACGTTGTCTTACCAGTTCTTTCTTTCAAACCCTTCTTTTTAAAAAAATATGTTGACGATATCATCCTTGCACTTCCTGCAGATGGCATAACTGAAATAGTAGAGACTCTCAATGACTATGATCAATATATTCAGTTCACAATAGAAACGGAAGATGACTCTCTTTCAGTTCCGTTCCTAGATACCAGATTTATACGCAATATAGACAACACAATTGCCATAGACTGGTACCAAAAACCTTGTAGTGCAGGTAGATATTTAAACTATCATTCCTACCATAAACACAGCGTTAAAGTGAACTTAATAAAACAAATGAAAACGAGAGTTTCGAAAATTTCACATCCATCTTTCCTAAATAAGAACCTTAAAATCCTTCTCCAACTATTCATCAATAACTCATACCCTGCCACCCTGGTAAAAAAGATACTGTTCAGCACGTCTTCCACCATAACACAAGCACCTAACATGAACGATATCCAAAATGCAAACAGGAATATAACTGAAGCAACTTTAAACTTTAAATTCACTTCATTGCCTTACATAAAGGAAGTCACCCCAAAATTATCTAGACTATTCAGAGAAATTAATGATATAAAGATTGCATACAAACCTGTACTTACAATAAACTCTATTCACTCAAAAATCAAAGACAAAACACAGTCTAATCAATTATCAGATGTTGTCTACAAAATCCCTTGTGCAGACTGCAATAAAGTATACATAGGTCAAACTACTAGACCCTTGTCTAGTAGGATGACGAACCACAAGAGTGACTGTAGACACCATCCAGAGAGATGTGCCCTTGCAGAACATGCAAATAATTTGGACCATAACATTAATTTCAATTCAGCTGAGATTTTAACCTCACAAACTAACTATAAAAAAAGATTGTTTTTGGAAATGACATTTATTGCACAGGAACCTAATAGTATGAATAAAAGAACGGATATCCAACATTTAAGTGTAATCTACTCATACCTGCTTCATTTAGACAAAAATTTACTAACAATCAATACCAATATCAATGATAACATTTCGAACCTCGTATAATGCAGTACAACGATTTTTCAAGTATGCTGCATGATAACACTTAAATCCGAATCTTCTCAACTCAATATTATCTTGATACAAACCGCATTATAATTAATTCTGACAAATTTCAATGACATATAAAAACGACAGTATTTCCTAACCTATTCAGTCACTTAAGATGGTGACACGCAAGTCATGTTTTCCCGCTTAATATTTCCATAATTTCAAATAATTAACGAATTTTTTAAAAATGTGAACAACTAAGTTTGATTTTATTTTAAATTGTGTGTTTCTTCGTCCATATACAATGTTTTTAATATTATTTCTGAACTGTAGTTGTATTTATGATTTACTTGGATTTTCAACACGTTTTTCTGTTCGAATGTCTTTTATTAATAATTATTATATTAACATCTATATGAACAATCTCACCAAAGTTGTAAGTAAAAACATTTAATTATTAATTTGAACAAATCTCCTAATATTATTTTATGTAAATTTGTAGTCTCCCTGAAGATGGAAATAAAATTTACGATTTCCGAAAGCTTGGAATAACTTTAAAGAGTACTCTTTCATTTGCTGCAGTCCCCAATATTTACTAGTGTATTTCTCAACTAGTCAGCAACGACTACCCTCTCGACATATATATATATATACAGGGTTGGGCAAATGTTCCGGAACGGCTTAATTA
Organism: Polydrusus tereticollis; assembly: GCA_963920685.1. Taxonomy (NCBI): domain Eukaryota; kingdom Metazoa; phylum Arthropoda; class Insecta; order Coleoptera; family Curculionidae; genus Polydrusus; species Polydrusus tereticollis. The sequence continues at coordinate 20,936,893 of OY987328.1, forward strand.
CAAGCGAACGAAAAGTGATATCGAATCGGGGTTTTGGGCACTCTATAGGACAAAAATTTTACTATTTGACTGGTATACCATATGTCAGTAATGTCACCAACTGTCAAGTGTCGACGATATTTTTTTATTTTTTTAAATGGAACACCCTGTATATTATCAGATATTCTAGATCTTCAATAAATTACAAATATTTTTCATATAGCATACCATATGATTAAATTCAACTGTTTCTGAAATACGGGCAAATGAATGTAGTACATTTTATTTAAACAAAACCAAGGTAATAACTTTAAAACACAATAATATAAAATAATGGTTATTTAATTAAATGTTCAAAATGTCGTCCTTCAGCCACCTGACAGTGTCCAATCCTGTCGGAAAATTCAGAACGCACGTTTTGCAAATGTTCACGAGAAATAACATGCACAGCATCTAAAATTCTGTTTTGAAGATCCTCCAAAGTCTTAGGTTGTGTACGATATACGACAGTCTTTAAATGACCCCAGAGGTAGAAATCTAGAGGTGTTAAATCTGGAGATCTAGGAGGCCATTCAATGGACCCTCTCCTACCTATCCACCTTCCAGGAAAAGTTTGATCTAAATAATTTCTGACATGTATACCAAAATGAGCTGGCGCCCCATCTTGCTGAAACCAAATGTCATTCGCTAGTATTTGATCGTTAACCTGATCATGATATAAATTAATCAAATTTGGTATAATTCTATTTCGAAGCAGATCTAAGTAGTAAATAGATGTCAAGTTTCCATCAAGGAAGAAAGGCCCAATAATATGGTTTCCAATTATACCTGCCCACACATTTAATTTTTGGGGGTGTTGCGTACGGTGCTCAATCATCCAATGGGGATTATGGTCTGACCAGTATCGACAGTTGTGCCTATTGACGAAACCATTAAGACAGAATGTAGCCTCGTCAGAAAATAAAATACGACTTACAAAGTTAGGTTGTAGGTCTATGTAGTCCATTATTTCTTGACAAAATTGCATACGCCTATCAGGATCGTCCTCTGATAGTTCTTGAAGCAAGCTGACTTTATAAGAAAACATTTTATTTTTTTTGAGGATTCTTCTAATTGATTTTTCGCTGTTTTCATGTGCAAGAGCAAGCTTTGGAACTGACGTCTGTGGTTCTTCTTGCAGGGCAAGCAAAACATCCAGGGATTTCTCGTCATTTGTAGCAGTTTTCGGACGACCTGTTTTTGGCAAGTTTTTTACCGTACCCGTATGCTCAAAGTTATGGAATATTCTATTAGCAGTTGATTTAGAAATGGGATCTCGAACAGGAAAACTTTGATTGAAAAGGTCGGTTGCTTCTTGAAAAGATCTCCGTCTATCCCCATATCCTATCATCATAAGCAGAGTAATCCGTTCTTGTTCAGTTAGCTGAACCATAGTTTTATCAGTTATATCAGAGGTTTAGTCGATAAATAAAAAACTCGCACAACTCACTTAATACAAATAAATAAAAATTAAATAGGAAATGTGTCAGAGTGACACTTGGGAGTCATGGAAACTAAGACTTTTATTTGGAATGTCATAATAAAAGAAATATGTTGCTTGATTTTTAAACAAAATGTAATATGGGCTTTCTAGATTCATTTGCCCGTATTTCCGAAACAGTTGAATTTAATCATATGGTATGCTATATGAAAAATATTTGTAATTTATTGAAGATCTAGAATATCTGATAATATACAGGGTGTTCCATTTAAAAAAATAAAAAAATATCGTCGACACTTGACAGTTGGTGACATTACTGACATATGGTATACCAGTCAAATAGTAAAATTTTTGTCCTATAGATTGCCCAAAACCCCGATTCGATATCACTTTTCGTTCGCTTGTAATTAAGCCGTTCCGGAACATTTGCCCAACCCTGTATATACGAATTACTTTATTGTAGGCTGATCCATTTAATTTGCTTTTAAGGCTGATAAATCGTTTGTTAACATTAGTTTTGTTTTGAATAGCTTTTGTGTGTTTTGGGACTAACGTGAATATTTGAAGATGGCGGGAAAAGATAAATGTCTTTCTTTAAGCGAGAAAATTGAAATAATCGAGGAAAGTGAAAAACTGGTTTAAGTACCAGGAAATTGGTTGAAAATTTAAAGTGGGTAAGACTTAAGTGACGATGTTCCTTCAAAATGAAGCAGAAGTTAGAAATGTGAGTCAAGAGGGTGACAACGGTAAACAGAAAAGAAAATTTCCCAAAACCGAAGGACTGGCAGTGGACCAAGTTGTTATTAACTGGCTTTGTAAGGTGCTAAATAAGCACTTACCCAATATCCGGGCGCATAATTCGAGCAAATGTCCTCGAATCTGCTCAATATCTAGGACAAGATTACTTTAAGGCATCAAATGGATGGTTAGAAAAATTCTGTCGTCGGCACGATATTGCCTTCAAGAAAATATGTGGCTAATCAGCCGATATCAATATTGAAGACGTCATCATCATTATCATAAATCAGCCTTGTCTCGTCCACTGCTGGACATGTGCCTGTCTCAACCTAATCCATCCTGCTCGGCCTTGGGCATCTTGGATCCAATTTGTAGATATCCTCTTGATATCATCTGTTCATCGAGTGGGCGGTCTACCCCTGCTTCTATGTGCAGCATCTCTAGGTCGCCACTTCAATATCTTCTTCGTCCATCTATCATCTGTCATTCTTGCGACGTGGCCCGCCCAATTCCACTTTAGGTGTATTATTCTTTCAACAGCATCCACAACTTTTGTTCTCCTATGGATCTCTTCGTTGCGGATTCGGTCTCGCAATGTCACCCCCAACATAGCTCTTTCCATGGCTCGTTGGGTAGCTCTTATTTTGTTGATCGTTTTTTGTGTCAATGTTAATGTTTCTGAACCGTATGTCAGTACTGGGAGGATGCACTGGTCGAAAACCTTACGCTTGAGGCACACTGGAATGTCCGATTTGAGTACATGTTTCAAACGGCCGAAGGCAGCCCATGTTAGTCCTATTCTTTGGCTAAGCTCGCAAGTTTGGTTATTTCTTCCGATTCGAATTTCATGTCCTAGGTATTTGTACGATGTTACGTGTTGGATTTCTTTTTCTTCTATTTTAAGGTTACAGCTAGGGACCAGATTTGTCATAAATTGGGTTTTAGCGATGTTGATTTTTAATCCAACTTTTTGGGAAGCTGATGACAGTTTCGTTTGCATTTCATTTGCTTCATCTAGTCGGTCCAAAATCAATACGATATCGTCAGCGAAACGCAAATGGTTCAATTTTTCTCCATTTATGTTTATTCCCTTGTTATCTAGTTATATCTTTTTAAACATGTACTCAAGGAAAGCTGTAAAAAGTTTGGGAGAGGTCGTATCCCCTTGTCGAACGGCTTTTTCGATTTTAAACTGGTTTGTTTCATCTTGCAGTCTTACTTTTGCTGTTGCGTGTTTATATATGTGTCGTAGTAGCGAAATATAGCGGTGGTCTATACGACAGTTGGCAAAAGCTTTAAACAATGCGTGGTGGTCTATGGAATCAAACGCCTTCTCATAGTCAACAAACGTTAGCACCAAGGGTTTGTTATATTCTACACTTTTTTCTATTAATGCCTTTATAACCTGAAGGTGGTCATTTGTTCCGTATCCAGCCCGAAAGCCCGCTTGTTCTCTTGGCTGATATGATTCTAATTTATTAGTAAGACGTGCAGTCATGATTTTGGTAAACAGTTTATATAGATATGTGAGCAAACTAATCGGTCTGTAGTTTTGCAAGTCTGTGATGCTGCCCGTCTTATGCATAATAATGATGATGTCATTGTTCCACATATCTGAGGTTGTTGCCTCGTCTAGACATATATTAATAGATAAAATAATATACTAATTGAAGACGTAACTGCTTGGAAAGAAAGGTTATTGACCATTTTAAAGGGTTATGCCCTAAGGGACGTATTTTATGCAGATGAGACAGATCTCTACCATCGTGCATTGCCAATAGAATCACATGCATTGAACGATGACAAGTGCACTGAAAAAAAAACAGAAAAAGTTGAAACAATCGAGGAAAGTGAAAAAACTGGTTTAAGTGCCAGGAAATTGGCTGAAAAATTTAAAGTGGGTGAGACCCAAGTGATTATGTTGCTTCAAAATAAAGCAGAAGTTAGAAATTTGTTTCAAGAAGGTGGCAATGATGAACAAAAAAGAAAATTTTCCAAAACCGATGGAATGGCGGTGGACGAACTTGTTTTTAACGTTTTTAACACTTACCAGTATCCGGGCCCATAATGCATTGCCAACAAAACATATGCATTCAAAGATGACAAGTGCACTGGAAAAAAAACAGCAAAACAACGATTTGCAATTCTGTTCTGTGCAAATATGGTGAGAAGGGAGAACCACAACCACAAATCCTCGATGTTCTAAGTGGCACATATCGATGAGTTACCTCTCCAATGGTATGGATCTCGAACAAAAAAGCGTGAATGACAGCGGACATCGTGACAACACGGCTTCACATATTTGATACCACGATGAAGGAGCAGAATAGAAGAGTGGAATTGTTCCTGGATAATGTAACGTCTCATCCTAAAATTATACTGGATAATGCAACGTCTCATCCTAAAATTATACTGGATAATGTCAAACTTACTTTTCTTCCACCCAATACTACCTCACATTGCCAGCCTTTGGACCAAAGCATAATTCAGAATTTTAAAATACTCTACAGAAGCTACCTTGTTAAGAGGCTTTTAATATGCAAAGACAGTGGTTGTACTCTTCAAGAAATCGAAAATAAGGATTTCAAAGCAAACATACTAATACATTGTATACTATATTTATTTGTTAGTAATGTTAGTATGCACGTGCAGTATATATACATATTGGTAAATTGGCTTAATCTCATTTAATTTTCGTTCTGATAAATTTAAACAAAAATATTTAAAATTATTTAGATATATGTAGATACTTATTAACAAACAAAGATTGTAAAATGCAGAGCAGTTGTTTTAATTTTTCTCTATTAACCGACCAACATTTGATTCCCCGGGGGTGGTCGCTATTGAGAGATTTTACTGTATCACAATATTATTATCACTATGTTATATATTCCGGCTTTTTAATTACAAACAGTATAATCAATTTTGATGTTGGGGTTTAATCTCACATTTAATTGCATTTGTTAACTTTTAAGTTTCAAAAGTCAGCTGTTTGAGGCGAAACCACAGATTAAATTTGGTTTTCACTATAATCCTGATTTCTTCGATTCGACTGGGTTCTCGTGGAAGGTATAATAATAAATGTTGTGTATCCCCTTTCAGTTGATATTTAGCATTGTCACATAAATTTATTTTATTCGGGAGCCTTTTTTTAATTATCAATTCGTTATTTCTTTTGGGGGTTCAGCAAAATTTTTGACTGACATCTCTTTCAGTTTTCACTTTTTTTTTGGGAAAACGAATAAGGGGAAACCTTGTAACAATTTTAATAACAAAAACTATTGTAACATTCAAGATAAGAAATTTATCCGTAAAAATGCTTTTATGCCAAATTATTGGTAATTTTTATCATATTCTTATGTACTTCTAAAGGCGTCCAAGCATTGGGTCTGGCGATAAGAAAAAGGAAAGTTAAATTTGGTTCTCACTATAATCCTGATTTCTTCGATTCGACTGGGTTCTCGTCATTAATGGAAGGTATAATAATAAATGTTGTATCCCCTTTCAGTTGATATTTAGCATTGTCACATAAATTTATTTTATTCGGGAGCCTTTTTTTTTAATTATCAATTCGTTATTTCTTTTGGGGGTACAGCAAAATTTTTGACTGACATCTCTTTCAGTTTTCACTTTTTTTTTTGGGAAAACGAATAAGGTGAAAACCTTGTAACAATTTTAATAACAAAAACTGTTGTAAAATTCAAGATAAGAAAATTATCCGTAAAAATGCTTTTATGCCAAATTATTGGTAATTTTTATCATATTCTTATATTCTTCTAAACGCGTCCAAGCATTGGGTCTGGCGGTAAGAAAAGGGACAAACTTCTTTCTTTGATGTCGCGTTTTCGGTTCGCAAAAACCAAAAATTGACTTTCAGTGCCACTTGACATTAGATACCTGCTTATACGGGTTCCATTACAGCGTTTGGTTTTCTCTAAAACTTCGCTGGTCTGGTTGGGTGGATAGCTCAATTGCCACGAGATGTCGCCACGTGCAATATCTCGCATATGTATGTATACATTATGTGATCAAGTTCACTGTAAGGTCCCTTTCCTTTTCGTCAGACTCCACAGCCTTGCCGAAGAGCCATAATACGGCGAAACACGTTTAAGGATTGGGTCTGACGGAAAGAAAAGGGAAAAACTTTTTTCTATTATATCGCCATATTTGTTTGCTGACGATACTGCGATTTCTGCAACCTCGGGGGTGCCCTGGATCATGGTCTCTCGTTTGCAACGCCATATTTTGGTTTTCCAAAAGTGGTTAGATACATGGAAACTTAAATTAAATGAGAGGATTAAACGTAGGCCATCTTCTCCTCGAAGGCAGAACTGAAAACTACCAGAAACAGGAGTAAAAGCAGACAACAATCCAGTCAAACAATTAAGTATCTTGGCCTTGTGTTCGACAGAAAAATGAGCTGGAACGCGAACGTAAACGAATGCGTACAAAAAGCACAAAAACAAGTGCTTCCAATGTAGCGGCTACTATGCGCAAAAAGGAAAACTAACCATAAGACAAAGACCGCGATATACATAACAATAATAAGACCAGTACTGACGTACGATGCGCCGACCTGGTGAATCGTTAACAAGACGAAACTACTAAAGACTCAAAAACTACAAAACAAAGTCCTAAAAATAATAGCCGACGCATCGAGATACACACAGACAGACCTACTTCACAGGGACATGCACATTGAAACAATAGACGGATTTTACTCAAAAACTATAACGAAATAGCATGTTATAACAGATATCTCGCAGAATCCACTAACAGTAGAATCACACATATATACTCAGCAGACACAAATAAGGATTGACTCCCTCCTTAGAACTGGTCATAATAAAAGCAGTTACAAAAACAAGAAATTAAAGAAACAATGAAATGAAAAGAAATAAGGCCATCAAGAAGAAAACGTAAGTACAAAGAAAACATAACCATTCAATAAGTCATCAAGAAGAAAAAGCTGCAAAGAATAGGAGTAGATAGAAGAAATTCTTAATCAACTTACTAACAAAATTGCAGTGTGAAATCCTGAGAAAGTTTGGGCGAGTTCCCAAAAAAATGTTGTCTCCTCACCCTAGCTCAATAATTATTGCTACTCCTATGTTATCCTGAAATATAGTGTGTTCTGGTACTGATCATTTTTCTGTATGATCGTATCGGAAACTTTTCTTGTGTTTCGTTATTCATGCCAAGTTTCGTTGGCAGCATATAACCGACTGTGAAAGATGGAGATCTAACTAAATTGTCAAATTCATGTCAATGCCAGGTGGTCACAATCGATTCGTCAGCCCATTCACCTTGACAGCTTCTGCAAAGCTTCTGAAGATGTCTGCCATAGATGTAGACCAAACCTTTGGACCAGCAAGCCCGGAAGTAATCACTATGCCACTATTTTTTTTTTATAGTTAGGCTTAGGTTAGTTTAGAATGTAGTAACTACTTATCATACGACAGAATCAGAAAACTTCTAAGTTAAAATACATTAAAATGCGAAAAAGAACCAAATACTCAGGTAAGTCTAATGAAGTCATTAGACTTGCCCGAGTATTATTATATTAGTGTGGATTGTTTCTTTATACTGAGGATATTACGATCTTTGGGCGGATTTGGTGAACGTCAGCAGCCGAGCTGATGATCAAGTCACTTCAGCTGATGATCAAAATGGTCAGCAAAGGTATTTTTTGATGCGTTTGGTTCTTTTTGGCATTTTTCTGATGTATCTACATTTAAATTATTGTATTACTCCTATGTGAGGTCAAAGTTGGATTATTGCTCAATCATATGGTCCCCCATTTACAATTGCCATAATCAATTTGTGGAGTCCGTCCAAAGGCGGTTCCTAAAGTTTCTTATGTTTAGAGAGGATGGTATCTACCCGCAACGGGGTTTCGAGCATGGCCACATCCTCGCTAGGTTTGGTGAGTTGCCCTCAGGGCCGTAGATAAGGGGGGGTTAGGGGGTTCAACCCCCTCCCCCTCCCCATAACAACGAATGTTCAGTTCTACCTTGTTAACCACCGTAAATTTTAATAATAATTCTAATAAATTGCCAGAGTTTTCTTACCTAACCCCCCCCCCCCATGGGTAACGCCTAGCTACGGCCCTGGTTGCCCTTAACAGTACGTCGCGACTCACAGTCACTATCGAATACTATCGATACTCTATAAACTTCTTAATTCTAAAATCGATTGCCCATTTCTACTAGGGCAACTGTCGCTTTATGTTCCCCGCACAGGTGCCCGACATCGGACTACATTTTTCCTTGCATTCGCGAGATAGAATATTTTGCCTCAAGGTCCCATTCACAAAATGTGCAACAACTTCAATCGTATCTCAGCCCTCTCCGACATATTTCATGACAGCCTCCCAACCATAATAAAACACTTGCGCAATATGTCCGGCTATCCTCATTAGTAGTCATTGGTTCCTGTTAACTTAGCTTTAGTTTCTTACTTTTTGTTGTTACATTTTAAGTATAGCAAGGGCATTACTTTTGTAAGGTTTTTAATTTTTATTTTTTATATATTTTTATTTATTTATAATTCGATTAATTTGCTTGAGTTTCCTGTAAGTGGGCTCCGGCCTGTCGGAAATAAATGGCTATTTATTATTTATTTATTTTAGAGTATTTAACTTAAAAGTCTAATAACTTGACTGAGTATATTAGCGTGGATTTTTTCTTTATACTGAGAATACTACGATCATTGGGCGCATTTAGTGAACTTTCTTTAATAAGAAAGGTAAAAAAATCGGCTCTTCCAAATTATGGGTTACCTACTGCCATGCGATAGATAGAAATTAGTTTAGGGTAAAATTTTCAAATCCTCCAAAAATTAAATTAAATGCACACTCCGTAGTATACTAGAAAACTGGCACCCTTAATAAAAACAAACGAGAGCAGCCACGGCTGACGTGAAGTAAAATTTCGTCTACATTAAATGAGACATTTCAGAGTGAAATATGCCTTCCATTACGGGCTTACATTAAAGATATGGCTGAAAAAACTTTTAAAAGATCGTTCATATTATTTATTTGCTTGATTCATTCCGGCCCTATGGGACGTAAAAACTTTTCCAGTTTAAAATTTTCCGGTTGGGGAATAACAATTTTTATGTTAAATGTTGCTGATAATTTATCGGAAATCGGGGCATGTATTTTATTAAGCTTTTCTTTTTCGTGAAATGTTCACAATAATTAAATTACACCGGGTGCAAAGAATGCAATTAAAAACTGACTTTAATGTTCGTCATGTGATTGCTTTATTTTAGCGAGATAATTAAAAGTTCCATAATATATGCCTACTTTATTACAAAGGGTAGTCAAACGAAACTTGGGTGGAATACGAAAATTAAAGAACTTTGCTAAAATATCTATATAGAGTGTTACTTAATGCTAGGCCGTAATTCCAAGGACGCGTTCCTGAACCAAATTCAAGTAGAAAAGATCATATAAACATGCGTCGTAAAAAGTCTGGCTTTCAAGATACAGGGTGTCAAAGTTGAAAAAAAATCTATTCTTTATTAATATCTCAAAGATTTTTTTGCCGATTTTGGTGAAATATGGCAGTGTTGTTCATTGTGATAAGACGCTTTGATAAAACTAACTAGATGATAATTATAAGTGTTAGTGGCGTCCCGGAAGGGTAGTTTATTTATTCATTTATTTACGGATAAAATAATCCATTTACAAGTTACAAGTAGAAAATTACTAAATTGCACAATTACAAAATTCAAAAAATACAAAAATACAAAATTACTATATATTAACAATGTAGTAAAGAAAAAAAAAAGGAAAAATAGAAATTACGAGCACAATGACCCTGCAGCCACCATAATATGCAATTACAAAGTTAATTATAACGAAAAAGAAGCAAGAGCAAAACAAAAACCAACAAAACAAAGCTAGAAAAGCGAACAAATAAAATAGTTCTTATTTAATTACTATCTATAGTTATTAGACCTAGCCGGCGTCTAAATGTTCGGAATGAGCTTCCAAAAAAGGCCATATTGCCAGACCCATTAGCGTTAGCAAGAATGCGTGCAATTGGAGAGAACTTTCTGTAATTCACTCTGTGATAAGCCTAAGAAAATGTTTGTGTGCTTCTAGTTTGTCTTGGCGGAACGTTAAGAGCGAAATACTTCAACAAATTAGAGAACTTAATAATGTTGTTCAAAGTCTTATAGAGTAGAAGTAGATCGGCATGGTTGCGACGAGTCACCAAGTCCGACATGTTCAGGTAAGATCGCATGTGTGTAGCAGAGAAATCCAATGGCGACACACCAAGTCTGCGAGATATATTTAAGAGCAACCTATTTTAAATATTTTCCAATGAGTTCCTGTGTACCAAATAAAACGGTAACCAAACACAGGTTGCGTATTCAAGTATTGGCCTCACTAGAGATACATAAAGGTGCTTTAAGGAGTTTACATTTCTGAAGTCCTTGGTGTGTCTACATATAAAGCCCAGCAACTTTAAGGCTTTATTACGTATGTGACTATAATGTTTCTTAAAATCCAACTGACTGTCAAGCTGTACTCCCAAATCCGATATTGAAGTCACATACTCTAAAGGTTGACCGTTTATGTAATAAACAAACTGTTCATTATTCCCAATTATTGACCTGGAAAAAGAGATGGATTTGCATTTATTTATATTAAGTTTTAGTCGGTCTTTAGTACACCAACGTGCAATTCCATCTAAATCTGACTGTATATTTTTAAAATCTGCATTAAACTTAACGGTGCTGAAAAGCTTTAAATGATCTGCATATAAGAGCACTTTACTGTGTGATATTTCGTTTGTGATGTCATTAATAAAAATATTAAAAAGCAATGAACCTAGATGTCTACCCTGCGGCACACCAGTGGTCACCTGTATCTCTCTAGAGATGAAGTGCTTTATTTTGACAATCTGACTACGGTCTTGTATGTAAGAAATCAGCCACTCCAACAATCCGCCAGCAAATCCAATTTCACGCATTTTCTGACTTAAAATATAATGGTCAACAGTGTCGAAAGCCTTCGAGAAGTCAGTATAAACTGCCTCACGATTCTCCAGGGCTTCCAACTTCCAACACATATTGAACAAACAGAATCAAGTTGGTACTAGTAGATGTTCCCTTACGAAAACCGTGCTGCTCATCAATGAAAGTCTGATACAGCCTGCTCTTCATTTGATTACAAACCAAACTCTCAAGGACTTTAGGTATTGTACTTAGATACTAATTGGTCGGTAATTTTTAATGTCCTGCTTATTTCCGGACTTAAAAATCGGAGTTACATAACTTGATTTCCATTGAATGGAAAAAATACCAGACTTAATAGATTCAGTGAACAACATCTGCAAGGGTTGCGCGAGGTAAAATCTACGCTTTCTCAAAAGTATAGGCGGAACATTATCGGGACCAGGTCCCTTGCTGTGATCAAGTCCACCCAATCCTTCAAGAACATCATCGATTGTTATGTGACAATGTAGTCTCACGAATAATATTGACAAAAAAATGTACGCCACGCACAATATTCATTAATAAGCTATTTATTAAAATGTAACAAATGAAAGTAATAACAATGTAACAAAATATTCACCAAAAATGTTGGAAATGACCACCTCCCGCTTCCTGCTCCTCTTCTCATCGAGTAACGAACTCTTTTGAGAATTCCATGAGTGCTACGTATAGTTTCACATCCGTCAATAAATCTATTCCATAGTTGTTCTACTGTCTTGATTGGTGTAACATAAACTAATGATTTTAGGCGCCCAAATAAGAATTCAGGCTGTTTAAGTCGGGCGATCTAGGTGGCCAGAATTGTAGTCCTCCACGACCTATTCAACGATTTTGGTAAGCTTTATTCAAAACTCACAAGCCAATATGCTAAAGTGGGCTGGAGCACCATCATGCATGAACCAAAGTTGTTGCCGTAACTAAGGAGGAACATATTTAAGAAGAAAAGGCAAATCATTTTGTAGAAAATTACTGTAAGATTGTTCGTTAAGGCGTTCTGGTACAAAAAAAAAATGGTCTAATCAAATAGTCACCTATGACACCGATCCAAGCGTTGATAGGAAACTGTTCCTAAAAATGTGTCTCTGTAATAGCATGATGATTTTTATAGGCAAAGTTGTTATGTGATTATTATGGAAATTAAATATCGCAGTTCTGGAAAAATGCGCTTTGTCTGTAAACTTAATGATGGAATCAAAGTGAGGATTATCTGAAGATACCATGTACAAAATTGCGTACGAGGTTCAAAATCTCTTGAAGGAAGTGCCTAAACTCTTTGTACATGGCGAGGATACAACAAAGATTATTTTAAAATTTCCCATACTATTTTATGGTAAATACTTAGTTCCCTACCAATCTTTCTCATACTAGTTGCTGGATTCTCTTCGACCGCATGTAGGACAACCTCCTTAACTGCCGGAGTTCAAATTATACGAGGTCTTCCCCGGAGGTATTACGTTTGAAACTCCAGATTCAGTCAGACGACGATGAATGTTTATGAATATTTTTCTGCCTGAAGGACACGATCAGGATATCTTTCTTAATCGAGTCGCCGAACGTCCGTAGAATTACCATTAGCAAAACCATAAAGGAAAAAATGCATTTGTGTCATCTCCAAATTAGAATAATTATTTATTATTTTCTTAATAGCACAATCTACCTATTGGCCAGAGGAATACTAATAACAAACTGTCACGAAAAGTTAAGAATATTATGTTTATAACAACAAAACAAAATTTCCTAGCAACGATTAAAGTTAACTTTTTACGATTTTATTTTATCAATTTTTCGACATGCAATGAAGTAGTTTTTATTTTTCTCTCGGAAAAGACGAATTTTGACACTCTGTATCTTCAAAACCAGACTTTTTAGAACACATGTTGATATGAACTTTTCTACTTGAAATTGGTTCAGGAATGCGCCCTTGGAATTACGGCCTATCATTAAGTAACACCCTTATACGTATATTATAACTGTGGTGACCCAGACGCACGTTTTAAAAATATTTGATATTATACAGGGTTGCCCAAAGTTATGTTCCTTTTAATATTATAAAATATTTTATGATTTTAACTCATAATCTCCATTATCCTGTTCACTTATACAGTGAGAGCAAAAATGTTGGAAAAAATTCATTTAAAATTCAATCTTTAATTTCTCGAAAAAACGCTCGGACCCGTCTATTTTTGTTTTCTGAGGGGCATTTCTTAAAATAATTTTCATTTGTACGGGGTGACTCAAAATAAAGATTTCATGTGACCCTTTAATTTTTTTAATTGAAACCCCCATATTTTATTTTATTTTTGGATTCTACGTAAGATTTTGATCATCTTACAACTTATTTATTTTTATTAAAACTGTAAATATTTAGAGTTCAACGTAATTAAATTTATTCAAACCGTTAATACAGGGTGTCCGGAAATGACGATAAAAAATTTTAAGGTATGATTCTACATAAAAAGATATGAAAAAAAGTTCATATTAACATAGGTCCGGAAATGCTTCCAGAGGGAGCTACAGGCCCTTGAAGATGGTGTCATAAAAGTGGTTTTTATTTAATTTATTAGGATCTACTTACAATATAGGAAATAACTTCTACGTATAAGTTAGAGTGATTGGAGGTCACTTTTTGAAAATATCAGGTGACCCATATTGCAACCAGTGGCGTGGGAACAAAGGGGTGGTTAGTTATCTAGGGTCATATTTTTTTTCGCCGAGTGTATTTTCGCTATCTTTTAAATAAATTATGATTCTTTGAACATTTTTACGTAAAAAAGATTGCCTTGGTATAAAGTCGTATAGTCGACCGTTTTCGAGATAAACGGACTTAAAAGGACGACTGCAGTGCGTAAATACAGTGAACAGGATATGTAATAAAAATAAGAAGATGCTTGAATACTATTTTAAAATGTAGTTATTCTTTTACATCCATTGCCAAAAAGAAAAACGAATTTACTGGTACCTACTACATTGGGTACATTTTTAAATTCTGTGGATTCCACCAAAAACTTCATTTAAAAATGTAACGCATAGGATACCAAGCGCTTCGCAACAAATCATAGTTGGCTTAATTCAAATGCATTTGAACTTGTTTAATAAGCAACTTCACTTTGCCACTTTTTGAAGTTTTAGTTGAACAACCCGCTATTGTAACTTGTGTGTTTTTACTATTTAAGAATTTCACTAAAAAGCTGAAAAATGAATAATTACTCATTTCAAGAAATGGCACAAATACATATTCTGTATCAATTTTATGGAAGAAGTCCATCTCTCAGTGGAGTGATATTTTAACGTAAAGTAAAACACACAATCTGCTCCACTAGTTTAATGTTAAATTTTTAAGCCATACATGTTTCGGAGGCATAAACCTCCATCATCAGTGGGATAAAATTAAGTTAGTAGAAGAGAAAAGGACATTGTAAGAACTGCAAATTAAAGATAGAAAAGAAGTATTAGTGAAACAAGAAAAACCTCAACGACAATATGCTCATCAGAGAGCTCGGAAAGATGATAGATAAAAAGGAGAATACTTAAGTGAGAGACTGATTTATACTTAGGTCAAACAAAATAGTGTTGACTTACCTTGTGATATTCTGTATGAAAAAGCAAATGGTAACGCTCTCGAAGCGCGGAGATTATATCAAGAGACGTACCCTGACAGGCAAGTTCCATGCATTCAATTTTTCATTAATGTACATAAAATACTTTGTGAAAAAGGATCTTTTAAACCAGATTACTCAACTGGTAGACGCACGTACCACTCGAACTGTCGAAGCTGAAGAGAGAGTTCTTGAAATAGTCGCAGGTAATCCAGGGATAAGCATTAGAAGGCTAGCTACGCAAGAAGGCATTCCAAAGAGCTCGGTTTTAGAAATTTTGCATGAACGGTGTCTCTACCCATACCACATTCAAAGAGTTCAGGCTCTAAAACCCGAAGATTGTGAACCCAGGATGCAATTCTGTCGATGGCTAAGACAAAAAGGGCACCGAGATCCCGACATTATAAGTAAAATATTTTTCACTAATGAGGCCGGATTTACTAGAGACGGAATTATCAATTTCCATAATAACCACGTATGGACAGACGAAAACCCAAATGCGATTTTTGAATCAAGGCACCAAGAAAAATTTTCCAATAATGTCTGGGCGGGAATATTTGGAGACTATTTAATAGGGCCCTACATTTTACCAAATAGATTAAACGGTGAATCATACTTAGAGTTTCTACGAAATGTGCTACAAGACCTGCTTAATGATGTGCCTTATGCTCTAAGGACAGATATGTACTTCATGTAAGGCGGGGCTCCACCACATTTCAGTCTTAATGTGAGGGCACATTTAAATGAAGTTTATCCTGAGCGATGGATAGGACGAGGGGGCCCTGTAGCTTGGCCACCTCGTTCTCCAGATCTAAATCCATTAGATTATTTTTTATGGGGTTACCTAAAATCCTTAGTATACGAAGTACCAGTTCGCAGCGTTGAAGAATTAGAGCAGCGGGTGTTTGCTTGTTGTGAAGTTATAAGAAATAACCCTGGTATTTTTAAAAAAGTTAGAAGATCTATGCGAAAACGAGTTCGAGGATGCATTGAAATTAACGGAAATCATTTTCAACACTTATTATAAAATTTATAATAACATTGAAAAGGATTTAAAAATTTAGGAACAGCGTTGTTTATTATTTTGTTATTGATTTGTTGGTATTTTTATTAATAAAATTATTATTCAAGAAAAAAAATCTGAGAATTAAAGTTCGTTTATCTCGAAAACGGTCGACTATCCGACTTTATACCGAGGGAACCTTTTTTACGTAAAAATATTCAAAAAATCATAATGTATTTAAAAGATAGCGAAAATACACTCGGCGAAAAAAAATATGACCCTAAATAACTAACCACCCCTTTGTTCCCACGCCACTGGTTGCAATATGGGTAACCTGATATTTTCAAAAAGTGACCTCCAATCACTCTAACTTATGCGTAGAAGTTAATTCCTATATTGTAAGTAGATCCTAATAAATTAAATAAAAACCACTTTTATGACACCATCTTCAAGGGCCTGTAGCTCCCTCTAGAAGCATTTCCGTACCTATGTTAATATGAACTTTTTTTCATATCTTTTTATGTAAAATTTACCTTAAAATTTTTTATCGTCATTTTCGGACACCATGTATAAATTTATATCACTTTTCTGTATGTGGGGCTAAATCCTGATCATTTCATTTCCCCTAAACACGCCTTCCCAAGCATTACCAGGCAACCAGTTATACACGACACGGCTCTAAAGGTCTTGAGTTCGTATCCAGTCCGATACAGTTTTTTTTTTAATAATAGAAAAAGGCAGATCGACTCTAAAAGGTGGATCCCACCTGTGTTAGCACTTTTTTAGCAGATTTTGTTTTTATTTTAGTTATCGGTCGTCTTTTTACACACAATTTCAGACAGTAGGCGTAGTTGAGGAATTCAAATGATCAGTATCTAGCCGCTTGTCTTTTCTGTTACCTACGTTACTTAACATTAACGCTGCCGTTGATTCCCTATCAAAAGTTTATTTAAACATTCGTATAAAATATTCTATTAAAAGTAATTTTTTGACTCTAAAATGGCACGAGTAAAAGAAACAAGCGCATAGAAATTCTAATGATGATTCGCTATGGAGACAGGATGCGTACTCAAATGCAAGTTTGCTGATTTTTTGACAATAAATACCCAAATAGAGCGCCGATATCTTGATCAACTGTAAGTAAAATTGAAAAGAAATATAGAGATTTGGGCCATGTAAAAGATGGTTATGCAAAGGGCCGTCCCATCTCTTAGAAGAAGTGCAGTTGAATGTGTTATAACCTGTCCAAGAGAACAATCATAAAGTTAGTCGCACTATTGCTGACGAGACCAAAATTAGTCAAGGATCTGTATTGAATTACTTACATAAATATAAATAGCATCCTTATAAAGTACAGTTAGTTTATGAACTTAATAAGAACGACCCGGATAGAAGAATGTAATTTTATGAAATAATGATGGAGAGATGTATACTTAGTTGATCTTCAATTTTCACGAAGAATTTTATTCTCTGATGAAGCAACAATTTGCCTAATCAGAAGTGTGAATAAGCAAAATTTCCGATATTGGGCTACAGAAAACCCGCACTGGATAATGGAGTACCACACGCAATATCCCCAAGAAGTAAATGTCTGGGTTGGAATTTTTGGAAATATAATTTTGGGTCCTTTCTTCTCTGACGGCACCTTGACCGGAGGAATATATTTAGAATTTCTAGAATTCGATTTGATACCTGCTCTTCCTGTGCTGTATCCAAATCAAGAAGATCCTGACATTCCCAATGATACCTTATGGTATCAACAGGATGGAGCACCAGCCCATTATGCTCGCCCAGTGCGTGAGTATTTAGATACTGTTTTTTCCTGGGAGGTGGACTGAACGACGGGGTCCAATAGAATGGCCGTCCAGATCCCCTAACTTGACCCCATTAGATAATTATCTGTGGGGATACCTGAAATTTAAAGTTTATATCAACAGAACGAACAATATTGATGACCTTAGAGCACGAATAAAAGAGGAAAAAAGATTGATCGAACCTCAAATAGTGCACAATGTTTTGCAAGAATTCGAACATCGCCTCGGATATTGCCAGGATGTTGCTGGTGGTCAATTCCAACATTTATTAAAGTAATATTTTATAATTTTGTGATTGAAACATTTATTATTTAAAATTAAATAAATATAATTTTTTCTCAAGTAAATTAATTTTTTTATAGAACAACTTAATTTACATACATGAAATGTTATCAAAATTTTACGTAGAATCCAAAAATAAAATAAAAAGTGGAGGTTTCAATTTAAAAAATTAAAGGCTCACATGAAATCTTTTTTTGAATCACCCTGTACAAATGAAAATAATTTTAAAAAATGCCATTCAAAAAATAAAAATCGACGGGTCCGAGCGTTTAAATTAAAATTAAAGGTTGAATTTGAAAAGAATTTGTTTCAACCTTTTTGCTCTCACTGTTACTCTTACTTATTATAATTATAAGTATAGTATTATAAGGGTCAAAAGTTGGTGCTTCTCAGAAAAATTAGCTTTTTTATGAAAAACGTCCTTCATTCCATGACATGTCTGAAAGACCTAAAAATAAAAAAAATTATTATAATAATGTGGCTTCTTCAAATCACATATTTTATTTTCAATTCTGCCTTGTTTACTTTCAAAATACGTGTCTATTTCTTTCTTGCTCAAAAAAGTTTAGTTGCGCGTCAACTTATGAACGAGAAATACCCTAACCATTGGATAGGAAGAGCGGAACCGCAAGCCTGGCCTTCTAGATCACCAGATTTCAATCCTTTGGATTATTTTCTGTGGGCTCATTTGAAGTCACTAGTTTATAAAACTGGATATTTGAATCGTGTGTCATTATAAATAAGACACCAGGTATATTCGAAAGAGTTCGTCAATCAATGTTAAGGCGAACTGATGCATGCGTTGCAGTAGGCTGTGGTCAGTTGCAGCAATTATTGTATATATAAATGTTATTAACTTATTTGAAGAAGTAGTTTGGTCTTAGTCTTGTAAATGATCTAAGTTTGTCACATTACGACAAAATCAATAAAATACCTATTTTTTCGCTTATTTTTTAAGAACTCTTAAAGATTAAACTTAGAAAATTCCAACACAGTTTTAACTTTAAATCCGTTTTTTTTTTACCAAAACGGCTGCTTTCAGGGACAAATAGTAAAAGCACCTCTTGTATCTAAAATTGAATGAAGAATAGGTCTGTCTAGTTGAAAGTGACATACAGTGGATACAAAAAAGTTATGATTATTTAAATCCAGGTAGAACATTGTATGTGGCGCCATCTAGCGTTAAACAAAAAACTAATGTAAATAATTGAATTTCTCATCATCGATACTCCCCTCCCCGTATCCCGAGTGTCATCAAATTGGCATGTTACTGAACAAAAATATAATCAAAATCCAAATAAAAAATTTTCTTTTGACGCCCTGTATCTCAAGAACCAAGCCGTTACGAACTAACCTTTAAAGTTTGGATAAGTACTTAATATAAAAATATGTTAAAATAAACTTTTTTTCCTAATTTTTATGTATAATAATACTTTAAAATTCGTCATTATCGTTTCCGGATACCCTGCATTAAATGAAAAGTGAAGAAATAAAAAAAATTATGTATGTAGTGCATATTGATGGTCAAAGTCAAGTGTTTTAATGTCTGAAAAATATCTATCGACAAAGCTATTAGAAATTTTAATCAACAATAAGATACAGTGTAGCCGCCGAGGTTTGCGAGATACTTTATCGTATATGAATTATATGATTAATTTTAAGCAAAAATGAATCTAGTCGCTTTTCCTGAATTTCTAACGGTTCTTGAAACATCGGGTTTTGAAGTTTAACTAAATTACTAGAGAGCTTAAGAAAAGATATGACTTATTTAAAAAAAAATGGACATTGCAATTACTGAAGCTGCTCAAAGTGACCACCGCTTTGTGCAATGCCTAACTCAATCATCCGTCAAAGCTCTCGTTCCTAGTTGTAGTTCTCTGTATTGTTATTCACCTCATAAAACGTCGCATGTATATTCTGGATGAGTTGGTCCCTGTTATTAGGCTTTCCCATTGAATAGTTAAGTATCTTTACAAGTCCTCACATGAAAAAGTCTAGTCTATCCGGATATTGTGGTGGCCAAGCAATAAGACCACCACCAAGAACCGTTAGGAATTCGGGAAAAGTAAATAGAGTTATTTTTTTTTTAAATTAGTCATAGAATTCATATACGAAGTATCTCGCATACGTCTGCGGTCACTCTGCATAATATAGTAAACTTTGAAAAAAAAAATGTAAATAATTATGACAGATTATTATCAAAAAGGTCATTTATGGTATAAAAAGCTTTGTTTAACAGTTGTTAAAAGATGTTGTTGTTCTCTATGGTGACTTTAATCATCCTCATATTAGAAGGTCATATGATATCAAAAATAAATTGTGAAACCGAATAATAATTATTCTGATCCTAACTCAAGTTTATTAATCGATAGTACATATTTCGTTGGTTTATCCCGCAGTTAAGTCATTACACAAACCATTTTGGAAGTACATTGGAACTAATATTTGGGAATGTCGAACAATGCACTTATAAAATTTATTTGATTCTTAATAATTTCATTGTTTACTACATTTGTAAAAATTCTTGCTTGTACAGGAAATTGCCACCATAGTTTAGTCTATAAGTACAATCTCGGTGAATAGGGAAAGAAAAAGTATCATACCAGGTGGAAGAAATTTAACAATAATATTGATTATCTAACTTTTAAAATTCTTAGAGCGCGATCGAAACACTTGATTGACGAAGATTATAGAAAATTTGTGACGGAATACGAGGAATATTTTACTTAAAATTTCACACCTCTACTTTTTAACCAATAAGATACCTTGATTTTGACTACTTACCATGGGAACTAAAAAAAAATTTCCGAAAATTTTTTCGCGGCGCCACGATATTTAAGTGATTATTTACCTCATCCATTATAAAAGCGGGTTGATTTTCACCTGATTATTCAGCGATAATCTCCCGCTCTCCGGTGAAAATCACCCTTGTCAAAAGTGAAAATCTCACCCGTCAGAAATCCAGCGATAATCTCCCGCTCTCCGGTGAAAATCACCCTTGTCAAAAGTGAAAATCTCACCCGTCAGAAATCCAGCGATAATCTCCCGCTCTCCGGTGAAAATCACCCTTGTCAAAAGTGAAAATCTCACCCGTCAGAAATCGTTAGTTTTTTATTTGGTAAATAATCTTCAAAATACATTTCGGGATTGGGAAATAATCAGAAAATCATTCTCAGATTTTTTGCCATTAGGAAATCGCTCTCGGGCAAGCCCTCGAGCGATTTCCACGGCAAAAAATATTCGGAATGATTTTCGATAATTTCCCTATCCCTTAATATATTACTGCAGAATATTTCTCTCATGTGTAAAAACTACCATATGAAGCGGGAAATTGCCCAGTAGGTGCGAAAATGTCCCGTCGAAAATTTCCCTATAGGTCCGTATCTAAGTAACAATAATTAATATTTACAATAGCACCTTGTAGGTGTATTATTGTTTTGATATTATGTATTTGTCATTTTGACATACATAAATCAAATTTAAAAAGTCGTAAAAATGTTGCGATTTGGAAGTGATTCATTAAGTTTAATTTAATTCAATGGCAAACTCACATACATTAACAAGTAATGCAGCAAACTCCAAAAATGGTAATTTTTACAATTGTGTTTTCCGTTTTAACGTTTAAATAAAAATATTAAATTTTGTGCTTTCATTTCACGTACTCCAGAAATATTCTACCGAATTACATTCGTGCATCAAAATAGACCTGCTAATTTTTCATTCAAGCATGTTGTCAGTAAAGAACTGGATTCGGTTATTTTCATATTTTGTTTAAAGAGCCCTCCACCTTCGGTGTCGGGCTCTTTTGCCAAAATATAAAAATAAACTCATCCAGTTTTTAGACAACATGCTTTCATAAAAAATTATCGGTAATTTTGATGCACTTATGTAATTACTTACGAATATTCCACTCACGTATAAAAAATCCCATAAGGACAGTGGCATTTTCGAAAACTTACAGCGGATATACAAAATCGAAAACACCAAAACGAAAATACCACTTGTCAGTGTCACTTTGTTGTTGACAAATTTATATTTATTATTTCAAAGTTGACAAAATGAATGTTTTTGGATTCGTGAAATATTCCTTTAAATACCATGCGTGCTTTAAAACTAACCGCTAAAGTAGCACTTTCCCGCACACTGTGCGGGAAATTTTTTTTCCCGCACACTTATTTTAAAGCAAAATTACCATATTATAGACGGGTTTTTTTCTTATATTTTATAATTTTTTTAGATATTTATACAAAAATATTGTAACAAGACAAAGTTGACAGGTGGTTTATGTGTTGCCTTATAAACTATACCGAAGTATTGTGCCGTGCGGCTCAAAATTTTTTTGAAATGTGTCAAATGCGGTTTGTTCCCTTAGCAACCAAAATACATTGTCATACAACGCTTTCATGTCAGTTTAGAGGTCTTCTTCAAAATTTTCACAAGCATTTTCACCTATTTAAAATAAAAAAAACTGTTTTAAAAATGGATATCACTGAAGAAGAACTTCCAGAAGATGTCCTAGAAGCCGCCAACATGGCTAGTTTGCAATTGCTGCCTGCCAAATCGCGAGAAAAATACGAGAAACAGTACGAGTTGTTTTCCAAATGGTGCGAACAAAGGGGGATATAGTTGTTTTTGATGTCAATAAAAATTTAAAATTAAAAAAATATATAGTTATTTCACTCGTAGAAAAAATATTGTTCCTAACACGTGCGCAAAGTAGTTTTCCCGCACTTAAAGCTTATCCGAACTCCGCTTCGCGTCGTTCGTCTAACTGCTTTCGCGTGCGGGAAAACATAACTTTGCGCACTGAATAGGAAAACTACTATATTCAAGACTCTGATTCCTACTTTTTTTTACTAGGGCAAAGGAAAAGTAAAAAAAATAAAATAAATAAATAATTTTAATTTTAAAATAATTTTTGGTATAAAATGTTCGTACCGAATCTCCCGCGAGCCTTAATTATTATCCGTAAGTTTTCTCTCGGTTGCGATTTTTTTTAAGAAAATTCACACCTCGAAAAAATTTTCGGAAATTATTCAAGCTCTAGGGAGATTATAACTGATAATTATAAACATCTATGGCGCCTTGTAAACACTAACAGGAAGACTCCAGCTTCAATAAATACTATTATTCATAATGACATAATTATTAACGATTGCCAATCAATATGTGAAACCTTCTCGGAGTACTTTTCCTCTGTCTTTATAACATCAAGTAATGTACAGACTCCCATTTTAAGTCAGGAAAATAATATCATACCTGTATACGAAATTGATAAACAAAAAATTGAAAATAAAATATCCTCACTACCTGTTAAACCTGCGGGCCCTGGTAACATACCGTCATCATTAATAAAGAATTGTATGGAGGATCTTCTAAAACCTCTCTTTCTTACTTTAACAGAACGTTGCAGGAAGGTACTTTTCCACAAGTGTGGAAAAAAGCATTCATTATACCAAAAGCCAGTAATAATAAGTAAATTCAAAGCTACCAATTTTATCAAAAATATTTGAACGAATTGTCAAGGACTTTTTATATTTTGACGTTAAAAACTTAATAAGTATGGAGCAACACGGATTTCATAAACATCGTTCAGTTGAAACTAACTTATTCCTGTATTCTCAACATATTATATTAAAATACCTAAATAGCCGTATTCAGGTGGACCCCGTGAACACTGACTTCAGCAAGGCGTTTGATAAGGTAAGTCATAATATTATGTTGAATAGACTTGTTAAGGTCGGTGTACACGGTAGCTTCCTCAAGTGGTTTGAATCAAATTTAACAGGGCGATTACAGGCTGCTGGTATTGGCAGATGTGTATCGAAATTTCATCTAGTAACTTCTGGGGTATCCCAAGGATCACATTTGGGCCCTTTATTATTTAATGTGTATATAAACAATGTATCGCCGCCGATTTAAAGGTTTATCACTCCATTGAAGGTTTTGAGGAGAGTGCTTTATTGCGGGAGGATATTACGCAACTTGAGCTATTCTGTCGCAATAACAGTTTATTTTTAAATTTTAGAAATTGCTATCACATTTCATTTTCACGTAATAAGAATATATTTCAGAATAATTATACCTTATTAGGTA